>CM043731.1:13980078-14045324 GCA_023968675.1 Taenia pisiformis | reverse complement strand
GACTAGTGCTGTGTTGATTTGAGAGCATGATCTGTAAATCTGGTCAGCAGAGCAGGCGGTAAGTCGCTGATGTAACTGCCTTCGAGAGCTTAGCACATTAAATTCGTCACTACTTAAAGGATGCCAAATATATGCAAGACAGGATTTCATTTCGCCAAAATTGACAACATATAAAGCCACTAAGGCCTACTCCGTGATAGTAGGTTAGTAGGTCTGGGTTTACTTCACCATCTCCTTATTTTGTGGATAATTGAAGATCATTATGGTTGTCTCGAAATGTCGCACGGCTCTCCGCTTCCTGATGGTTGATGCTTGATACCCATTGAAGATGAGAGGCACTACAACTAGGCACCAGTTGATTTTCGGTAACGGTCACCTAGCCACATCGCTTTAGTCGGGCAGGGGTTCTTTTTCAAGTCGATGGCAGCAGGTTGTGGCTGATGCTCACGTAAATGGGTGATTCATGTGGTATAACATGCTCTTTGGGTCTGTTGGAAATGTGTGAAAAGGTAAGCAGCTTCGACCCAATCGCAGTAAGTAAACACTGTTTAGGTTTGAAGATGGGCTGAATTTAGTTACCTGTCACCCCATTTGTGCACATATTTTAGTGTTTCGTAGTTCTTCTACTTGCAATTTTTTTTGATTCCCCCACCTATTGCCAGCAGGCTGAGATGCTAGCTTGTAGAATCTTACGCTAAGTCGTGGGCAGCATCGGAATCAGTCAGAAGCGCGGTTCAGGCAAACCTGAGGCAAAAGGCGATTGTGTTATATCTCTGACACCAACCTCCTTTAGATTTATCTTAAACGTCGAGTATATGGCTTTCTCATACTGATAGAAGCCACCTTTCCATTGCGCGACATCTCTTGATAACATGTTTCTCTTTGGCTATTAATGCTTCGAATCCATCAGCATATGGGCGGCTCATAAGGTAATTACGTTTTCCTTCAGCAATGCAGGCAAATTAATGAAGCGGCAATCGGAGTAAGAAGACGAGGCGCATTTGATAAGGTGACAATAAGGATCATTGATAAACCACCATCAGAATGTTGCATTTTTGCAAGTTTAGCACCCATCAGTCAGTTTGTGGAAAATTCTGCAGCGAGTTGCCGTAAGATGCATTTAATTTGTATTCGAGCTAATTGGCAAGAGTTGGGGAAGCATTTTCGCCAAACAAATTGGGACAAAGAGAAGCTCAATACACCCTTTGGTAGGTGAAAGGCATCAATGAATTTATGGGAAATGGTTTCAACTTCCCTAGGATTGCTTAATATGTGGAGAAAGGGACCTGCAACTGCGATCGGATGATTGGTTGACGATAACAGGCATGCAGCCCAGTGATACACAATCGAATGCAATGCAAATGGATGCGAGGTGATGTAAGAGATCTGGCAGTGCAACACAGCGCTAAGTGTAGGGCAGCAGCGTTGAATATAGGGCGTAGCAGAGACGAGTATGAGGTGCGGGTGTTTAAGTGTGATTGATATAGTTGGCGATCCGAGTTCTCTACTTCCAGACCAGGGTGTACTAATCCAGACCTGCGTAGCATAACCTCTGTAGTAAATCAACCCACGGATGCCCAAGCCAGAGTGTCGCCACACACCCATTCTCTTCCAGCGACTATTAATCTCACATTTGACTGCTTCCATTTGCTTTTATGCCTACCTCCATGGTGCAGCTTATAATTAGGAATAACTACACAGTATTCGCCACAGGGGTCAGAGTTTGCCTTCTCTCCGCTCACCACGCATCAAGTAGGCAACATGTCTCACTTCCATGCATCCTGCGAATAATCGCAGCTGACTCTATTTCATGCAATTATTTCCTAATCACTTATTTTTATTTGGCATCAACAGCAAAATTGGATAAAGCAAGGTATGCCATGACCTACCCAAAAAGGAGACTTTAATGCTGTGTCGGTCACAGGCATGCAAACGCCGAGAGTGCATATTGTCTGTTCACTCTGCGGCTTCTTGCCAATTGAGATGGACCAGGAGAAAACGATACTTCTTTACGGATTTTCCGTTGAATTTCGCCACATTTGCAGCAATGTATCATGTTAGTTCCATGAAAATTCTATCGATGATGGAATGGACAGTGGAACCTGTAAGGGTTTTGTCAGGAGGAGGTGATTGCAATCTTAACATGAACCAAGGTGACGACAGGTAGAGTGTTTGAGAGGCAGCACGTTCATTGGGTGATGGACCTGCAAGCAGGGGAAGTGAACTTCTGCTTTGCTAACATGCGGATTGGACTGCCGCTTACCGTAAGGCGAACGACTGAGGCGGTCCCTTCCCCCTACTAGCCATGCCCATCGATGCGCGATGAAACTGTGATTGATAACGTCACTGTGTGGAACGTCGAGGGAACGTAAGCTTAGACTCATAGGCGTCACAATGCACACACCCGCGATTGTGTGCACCAGTCGGCAGACAGGTGATCATTGTGACTTGAAGCCCTTCTGCATTGAATGAAATTGCGTCAATTGTAAACGACACATCAGCATGGATTTGTATCCATAGGTTAAACATAAAAATAAGGAGAGGTTTGCAAAACCAGAACATTGGCTTCTGTCTAATCTCCTGCATGCTTGCATTGATGCTTAGACATCTTGCGCACTTTGTTGCCCTTCATTAGACCTCTTCATCAGTGGTTCCATTAGTCATTTAAGGACCGAAGCACGGTGCTTGAATGGCGGTGTAGACACTAGCTTCGAGGAATCATCTGTCATCGTTCCGTGAGGAGCTCTACCACATTGGAAGTGAGCGCATTAGTTTGTGTGCTGTGGCGAAGAACAATGCAACAAATTGCGACAAACCTGCAGGGTTCATTGGTGCCACTTCAAACAAATGCGTCGCGGGTAGATGGCTCTGTTGGAAAAGAGTGTAGTAAGTTCGCCCAGCTCTAAAGCTGTTAGCAGCTAAGGGATTCGATTGGCTATGGGCATACGATCTCCACTGGATCAGGGTGTCGAGAGTAAAGTAACTTCTTACTGATGAAAATCGCTACCAGCCACATAATATGCTTCACCATTTGCGATTCACCTGCCCTGATAGATGCAATCGCCTTCCGCCAGTGATTAAGTCTTGGTTAATTGTAGTACAAGAAATGACCACATTTCTCTTTCTCACATGGTCCCTGCTGATTTAAATGTAGTCAACGTCTGACGTCCACCAGGCGACTGATATCTCGCCATTTATTGCCCTCACAGTCATGTCGGATTTTACACGGCTTGGACTCTTTGGCCATAAGGGTTGGCAGCTTCGGTCTTACATTTCCATCTTAATAAAATCAGTCAGGAGAACTGGCATCATCGCAACGGCTGTGCCACCGACCAGCAGTTCTTGAACGACTCTGTATTTTATGCAATCAGGAAGTCAGAAAGTCCACCCTCGCATTTGTATTGCTGTCAGCACTCTTAATTTGAGTGTCAAAACAAATGGCTTCCCCGCAAAGAGCTCATGACCACATCTTCGCCTCGAATGCAAGCGCCACACCTTGCATATTCGCTGGCGGATGCCCCCATTTTCGATCGAATGAATGATGCAGCTTTGATTTGGGTATTTTTCAGCCCCAATTTTGCAACCGTTGAGAAAAGAAGAAGTGCATTTCGGATGAACGTTATCTCGAAATAACTTCAGCTAACTATGCCTACGATGACATGCGTATCGCCACTGCTGGCAATGCCAAAGCTCCAGCTATGACTAATTGTTGTGGCCCACCATTCGACCTCCTTGCTGCCAACGTACTGCCATGTTCGTCGAGGCAGCAGGACCACTAATGCGTTCTTCTACCTCGCTTTATTGTGATGCGATCTTGTAGCTTTTCCATTTTGCCAAAGATGCCAAATAAAACAAAGACGATACGAATAATTGCATGAAAAAGAATAAGTTGCAATCATTTGCAGAATTTGCAAGGAAGTGAGATATTACGCCCACTTTTGATGCTTGGTGAGCGAGAGAGTAGGCGAAATCTGACCCCTGTGTTAAATACTGAGTAGGTGCTACTAATTACAAACCCACCATTGAGGTAGCAGTCAAATGTGAGTTTAGTGGCCGCTGGGAGAGAACTGTGAGTGTCGTCGACAGGCTAGCGTGGGCACCCGTGGTTTGGAGGGCCACAGAGGTTATGCTTGCACAGTTTACTTGACTTTTTAGATGCGTCTTTGCCCTGGCTTAAAGTAAATGGAAAACAAATTTCTCTGCTTAGAAATCGGCATTTAAAATCTAAGTGCACAGCATTGTTCATGCCATGCAAAGTGGGTTTCCTTGTTCCAGATCTGAAAAGAGGAAATGCTTTGGCCTATAAAATTTCTTTCCTTGATCTCCAAAATCGACGATAAACTTTTCCCTTTAAGCAATCACGCCGGAATTGTCTTTGCCATCCTTACAGGTGGCAGTGTCACTGCTCCAACTGAATGACTGAGGTAGTGACCCTATGGACTTCTCATGGTCACTATCGCCACCAACATCATAATTGGCACCATCTCGCCCATCCGGCTCGGTCTCTCTTCTTTGTTTTCTGTCACATTTAGCAGTCTCTTGATGAGTGTGTGATTGGAAAGAGTGCAAACACGTTGGTGAAAGCGACGTTGAAATTCGCCAGCGAGCGTGCCTCATGAGAGAGCAGCACCACGTGGACCAGATGTGCAAACAACTGACCACCGCCACGCATCACACAACACGTCAACGTCTTGACCGCACTATCGCACCGATCACCAGATTCCAAATTTAATGCTCTTCTTTTCTTTCTTGTCTTTGTTCTCCTACACAGCGGCTTTAACATATCAAGCTGTTCATGTTAATTGATTTGTTGCACTAGTGTGGTTGGATATGCTGGAATGTGTAATCGTAATTGTCACCTCAGTAAGTACAATGTGGTGTTTTTCATGCTCCTTTTTACGCTGGGGAGCCGAGTGGTATTCGTTGATAAAAAGGCACCAATGACCAAGGGAAGAGCATGAGATACCTACAGCACTAGCTTTTCCAACTCCTGTGACGTAGTTGGTCATGCACTATGCTTTGTGCGTATCCTCATTCTAGGTTTAACAGCTGCATGGAGGTATTCAACCTGAGGCACAAGATAGTGCATTGATCTGATCACCTTCAGCAATAGATTGAAGCTACGAAATCTTCAAGACATGCAGACGGAGAAGCTGATAGTCGAGGAAGTTGCTTAGTAATTTTGGCTTTGTTGTAAGTGTCGGGTGGTTTGGAAAATTGATCAAAGAGCGGGTCGGTTACAATCTCAATGCCTCTTCTCTCCGCCTTGGAGATGCTGAAATAAAATTGAATGCGTGCATGTGTGGGTATGCAGTGGTCCGGTAAAAGCTCAAAATTACTCCATCAACAGTTCGGTAGTGGTTAAATAATAAAATGTCTCCAATGGCTGGGAATTTACAGGGAATATTCAGCTGAGCTTAGCATAAGTTAGCTGGAAAAAAAACGGACACCGCTTTCAAAATAGAGAATTAAATTGACAGTAGGTTCAAAAGGCATAAGTTTTTCATTGTTAAGCTATTCAGCTTTGCATGATCTTTGCGCCTGTGTAAAGCGATGCTTTACCTGACACTAATTGTGCTGCACGACCTCATAATCTTCATCCTCCTATCATCATTACCATCATCACCGTAATCATCCTCATCAGGCTCAGGCTCTTCCTTCTCTTCGACCCCTTTAGATAAGTTCGATCATCCTGAATTTCCCCATAAAAAGTATGAAATCTGTTTAATTTGCGCGTGGCATCAAACAACGGGATGATGCAAGATGCCACACTTACCTTGCCTTTCATGATTTGACAAAGAAGATTCACGGCAAGGGCATCCAATGCAGATGCCCCGCAGCCTGTCACTGACCTCAGAGAAGTGCACATATGCTTGCATGACTTGTTGTGCATTCCTTACCTGCTCTCCCCACTGACCTCATTTAGAGTTTGTCAGAGCATATATTAGCCCGGAAGCTAGAAGTTAGCAGCGACGAAATGTATGCTAGTATCACATTCCACGCACCGCTATGAGGCCTTCGCATACGAAACGTGCGCCTGCCGAGAGACGGAAGCATTAAGTCAACTTATCTAGCAGGCAATTAACCTTCGCCCACGCTTAAATTAACACAAGACATTTAAACCGAACGCATTATTGTAATTACAGGTGCAGAACGAAAACTACAATCGGCGTTATGCATTAAAACGGTTCTTATCCTCCACAAAATGGCATTTTCGATGTTGTCACCAAAAATTGAGGCAAAGTTTAGTCCGTTTTCCTCAAAATCAGTTCAAAATTGTGATTTTACAACGCTTTTAACAACGCGCCTAACAACTGAAAAGAGAAAGACATGTAGAAGGATGGTGTAGTGAAGGAGCGTGCGTCAAGTTTACTGCGTTGGACTGGTCGGTTCTACAAAAGCAAGCAGCATGCAATGCTCAATCTAATCGTTTATATTTACTAAGAAATCCAGTGAAGAGTAATGTCATGCCCGAACTGATTTCCATTGATGCAGCTCTTTGCGTAGCCATATTAAATGACACAACTCTGCTTTATAAAGAATCGCATTTGCTTTGCTTTGACCACTGCGCGTTTCAATGCCTCTCGATCACTTGTCCACTTGCTCAGTCACACACCTCTGTTAAACCTCATTTGGTGTAAGGCGCGAAGGGTCTCGTGCGTTTTGAGTAACATGTTGCTTGCCTGTTGCCTCCCTTGTAAGCTAACCTGCTAGGCGAACGCATTACCTTCCCTCGGTGACTGGTTAGATGTTTTGTTTTCGACTGCCTGGCGTATTTAAGCTCAGTTTTAACGGCTCAGTGCTTAAAGCATTCAGTTAGGGTTGTTGCGATGGTTCTCAAAGTGCTTTGCTCTTTAAAGGAATGCATGCCTTGAGCAATGAGACGTGATTCAAAAAGGGGAGATTTGGCCCCATCAAGTGCTTGGTATTCATCTATTATTTCCTACCAACTATATGCCCATTATTTGCAGATGTACGCATTTATTTATTCACAGTCAACATCCGTTCAAATGCTGGAGATATAAAGAAGTGGCTGCAGTTGCTGACACGATCGTTTGGCTGTTTCAAATGGTTTGCTGCTTTGGACCATTTGAGGAGGGAGCTCTTAATCGTGCTCACTCATCACTTTCCTACAAACAAATGCAATTCCTATGGATGAATCCCTCAATACCGATTTTCGTCATGTGCGCATTCAAGTTTCTCTCAATGATGCTTTGGTCATCTTTGGGTAGCATACGCGAATCGACCTACTTGACCGGCAGCAAAGTGGAGCATCTTATGAGCTGCATTTGGTCAGATGCGCCAACTGACGCGTTAGTCTACCTCCGCCTCTGGCTGTCACCCACTATCCTCTGCTGTTGGCCTTCCACATACTCATCTGCCTGAAGTGTCCTGTGACTGAAATTGCAGCTTCTTTGGCAAGCTACATGTGATTGACGCTAGTAGAGGTGTGTGCATGTGAAGGCGATCATCTACGTACTAAGTAAAAAGATCACAGCTGTGTACGTGCGTTGTTCAGGCACATTCGCGCGACTAACAGGGTTTGGAAAGCGGAACATAATAACGGTAACCGCAAGTTTGCCAACTGGCATCGAAGTGGATCTGTTGCCTCGAAACCAACGGGCCAATAAATTACACATTGAGATGATTCCGCATGTAGTTGGCACTCGTTCTTTGCAAAGTAAGATTTTCCAGCATCCGTTTGTGGTATAATCAGTTTAGCAGCGGCAACATTCATAAGTTGTAGATTGATTACTAGTGATAGCTAAGCTGAAGTTGGAGGGCACCAAAGGCAATTTTCAGCAGCACAATGAAAGCTTCCGCTTACGTAACTCTCTACTAGGGTATTTCAATGCATGCGGCATTATACAGATGCAAGTGAAGCAGTCTCAGTTCTTCTTTTACCTTGCAGGAAAAAGCGAGGAATTGTATGAAAGGGTTTTGAACTGTCTCAAACTCATCCACTTTTGTGCAGTCGACTTTGGAGCAGCAGCATAATGACCACGCCACTGCGTTCATGTCGACGATGCCACCAGGTGCTTAGCCAACTGTAAAATGGTCGATTAACCAAATTTTGTTTGCTAAGACGACAGCACTATTGTGAGCCTGTGTATTTATGCCCATTCATTGAGTAGACCTCAGAGGAATTCGTGGACCATTTGCGACTCAGCTGATTGGTGGTGGTAATGAGAGTTCTACGTGCAGTTTATCAGAAGGCGAGTACCTGCAATGTCTGCTCAAACGTTAATTGAGCCATTCCTACCCACCAATTTTATCTAATGCCTCAACTATCTGCGGGCAAATGCGCTGAGCTCAGTTTGCCCGGCCTCTTGTGCAAATTAAAGCTCTTCCCAAAAGACACAGCTTACCATGTTTTGCTTAAGCGAATAGGAGACATAATTCGGTTGGATTTGTCTCACAGATCAGTTTGACTAGTGCCGTCGTACTGAAGGCATTTGATGCAACGTTTGCATGCGTCATGTGTTCTCACAGTGAACTACGTTGCGTCTTTCATGCCAAGGATCCCACGTTCTGCCGTGTCCTACTTTGTCTTAGCAGAGCACAATGTCGCGACAAATAATTAAGGGTGGTGAAGGCGCAGAGAGTGCGCCCATTCAATTTTGTTTGCAGAGCTCAATGTGGAAGACTGTCATCCCCACCAAAACACGGGAAAATCATACAAGAAGATACAAGTTCAGAAAGCTAGCAGGTGTGTTTGAAACCAGGAATTTCCACAACTCGAATGACCCGCAATCAGCTTCGTGGCAATAGCTTCTTCCCATTCTAACAATGTTTTCGCAACGCTCGCATAGCTTGCTGATGAGAGTGCTCTGGGTAGAGTTTAAGTTCAAGGTTCTCGAAGTATCTCAAGCCTGGTCTTAAAATTGAGTGAAATTCAAAGCAACTGTGTAATGACCACACAATTACGCTCATGCTGGCGATTGCAGCGTAGGCTGGTAAGTGCTGATGGACAGATGTGTCTTAATAAGGCACTCTCGGTTGCTGCGTGGCCTTGAACGCAGAGTAGCGATCTAATGGGAAGGCCGGTCACCAGTAATTTGCTAGGAGAATTGACGCCACATCTTCCTGAGGCTGGCTGCTTACTGTGCATCGTTTAATTGGCTTATGATGTTCCTTAATCAGATGGACCTCGGTGGGCAGTTCCATCACACAATGAACGTGCTGCCTCTGATAAACGCTGCCTCTCCAATCGTCTCCTTCTGACAAAACCCCTACAGGCTCACATGGTCCATTCCATAATCGATGGCATTTTCATCTACATACCATGATACCTGTTGCAAATGCGGCGAAATACAACGTAAAGGTTGTTAAAAAACTCGTTTGCACTTGTCCCATCTCAATTGGCGATAAGCTGCAGAATGAACAGGCAACAGCACTGTAGGCATTTGCATGCCTGTGGCCGACTTAGCACTTGCGTCTCTTTTTTTGGGTAAGTCATGACATAACCTTGCTTTATTGTGATGCGCCCTTGTAGTTTATTCCATTTTGGTGTAAATGCCAAAAAAAAATCAATGATAAGAAAATAATTGCATAAAATAAGAAAAATTTGGAGGTATTTAAAGGATTTGCAAGGAGGTGAGACATGTCGCCCGCTTGTTGCGTGGTAAGCAAGAGAGAAGGCGAAAACTGACCCAGTGCTGAATACTGAGTGTGTACTCCGAATTATAGGCCGCACAATAGGGCTAGGCATAAAAGGAAATGGTAGCGGTCAAATGTGAGTTTAGTGGCCTCCGGGTGAGAACTGCGAGTGTCGGCGACAGCCTAGCGTGAGTACCCGTGGATTGATTTACTACGGAGGTTATGCTACGCAGGTCTGGGTTAGTACACGGGCTTCACGGGCTTTATCATCTGCACGATACCTTCCTTGTCATCCGCGCGCGTCTCCTGTGAGTATACCGAACGATTCCTCCATGAGATCACAAACAGCAACAATCGAGAGTGAAGGTGTGCTCAATTCCATTTCGGGAGATACGTGCGTTTTATTCTTCTCCTTCCGCTTTTACTTATCAAAATGTAAGTGGCGTCTCAACACCCATTAAGAGAGTAGGATCTTGCTACTTATTGTTTTCGCCACCATGGTGGATTTATCTTCGCCTAGCCTCTTCGGCCATAGGCGTTGGACACTCTCCATCTCGCATGTTTAGTTTTAGTGGAAACAACCAACAGTACTAGGAACGTAACCATCGCTTAGCTGCCTACCATCAGGTGTCCTTAAACGATTTTAGCATGCTACGCAAACAGCGACTTCGTTTGCCATATCAAGAAGTAGGCATTCACCTTCGGAAATCTGGCAGCACTGCCATTCAGTATGTCAAAACAAATTACTTCCCCATACGTATTTGCTCCCCTTTTTGTAGGAACGGAGAATTTATCCTCGATAATAGTGCCTTCTTCTTGGCCGTTATTGTAGTAGCTAGCGTAAAAGTGGATCCACTTCTGTAGTTTTGATCGTAGGCAAACTCGACCCTGCCGGAGTTCCAGGTACAATGCACCGCTTTCAAAAAAATTATATTGACAGTAAGTTTAGAACGCATAAGTTTTTTTGTTAAGCTATTTAGTCTTTTCATGTCTTTGTGCCTGTGGCAATGCACTGCTTTACCTGACACTAATTGTGCTACCAAACCTCCTAACCTCATTTCTTCTATTATAATTATCATTCCCCTCAGCGGTCTCAGTCTGTTTCTCCTACACCACCTCTGTTAGAGAAGCTCAGGCATCCCTAATTTTCCTATCAAACGTACGAAAACTTTTTGTTTTACGTGTGACATCAAACGATGGAATGGTGCAAGAAGCCACACTTGTCCTGTCTTCTGTGATTTGACAAGGAAGAGATTCACGGCAAGGGCATCCAATGGAGATGCCCTGCAGCCTGTCACAGACCTCAGCACAGAAGAAATTGCACTGCCATGCTTGAGGGATTTGTTGTGCACTCCTTGCCTGCTCTCCACAATAGCCTAATTTAAAGTTTGTTAGGGCACATATTAGCCCGTAGGAGCAAGAAGCTAGCAGCCACCAAATGTACGTTAACATCACAAACGACATTAGGCGTCTGTCTGGGCCACGAAGGCATTAAGTCAATTGTTCTGGGAAAAAATTTACCTTCTGTCTTCTTTAAATTTAAGAAAGTTGATATTTAAATCAGAAGCATTACTGCATTTACAGGTGCAGAATGAAAACTGCAATCAGCGAGATAAATTCCAAAATGACTCTCTACTCCATAAAATGACATCTTTGGTATAGCATCGGAAATTAAGGTACAGTTTGGTCAGTTCTTTCAAAATCACTTCAAAATGATGATATCACAACGCCAGCCTATAATTTAATGAGAGCACAGAAGACATGTGTTCTAGCAAATAAGGCAGTTGCAACAATAAATCGTGATGCAATAAAATTCTTTTCGTGTAGCTAAACTTAAGACCACAAAGTAAACCCCTATTTCTCACTGCCGTTTCCTCTCCTTCCTTCTGGCAGCAAGCTGGCATAAAGATAAAAGCAATGAGCACTGCAGCTGTTGAGCAACAAGAGTACTAACCCAACGGAGTTCATGCTAATTGAAAATGAAGCAGATATCTGCGAATTAGCAAACCTACACTTTGGTGCCTGTGAACATGACTGCACGAAGCTTTATCCAGGTGCTGGTTGCAATAGATTAATTCGTAAAACCACAGGTGATAACGCTTTAGGAAGACTATAAAAGCCTGTCTCTTTTCCTGATTGCTCACTGACTGAAGCCCATCTGACCAAAGCCGCCCTCCATCCATAATAACACTTGCTACTGCTGTTGTTCCTTAATAAGCCTTTAAACCTTGGACACATCCAATGGTCAATGGGGAGTGTTGCGCTCGTGATACGCATTTACCTGAATTACTGTTGCCTGTAAAATAAGGCAGAGGGTTCACACACTGTGACTTCCAGTTGCGATAGAGTTTGCAAGATAAGCTACTAGATAATCATATGTTTGAGAAAAAAGTTGGAAGGAAAAGCTGCCTGTTGTGGCAAAAGCGCAAAATCAATTCGCCCAAACGCGCCCATCAAACCCAAAGTGCAGCCTATTTCCGCATTGAAGTCCAAGAAACTGAACAGGTAGTCTTTTATATAGAATTAAACGGACATCAGGCACATGTGGCACGATCCACAGAGCACAATAAACCAGAATTTTTGTCAGCGCTCAGTCACAGTCATCCCATCGTCATATGCGCCAGTAAAAATAATCTCCAGTAATGTTCCACAAGACGAACCAGCACTACTGAACAGTCCGACCCATGTTCGTTTGTGACTACTGGCCAGAAATAGCAAAAGTCACAATTCCAGAGGAGTAGCGCGCGAAATTGCAGCTGAATCTTTACTAGCTCGGACTGATCTTGAAGTCTACCAAAACATTATGACGAGTATTACCTGAACGCAAGTGCCTCGTTGAGCAGGCACCACTGAATGCCTTTATCCCTTAAAATCATTCTCTATGTTTGCGTATTTCTCGGCTAGCTGTCTTAACTGCAGCGCTCTGCAGTGACCTTTGAGTTCACTCGTATCAGATCAACGACTCGGCCCTCACTGAAGAAGTCGCGTGGATTAGCGTCGTCTCTACTTAATGTAAAGCAAGCCAAATCATAATAATGTTTTTGGCGCTTGAGGTGGTGACAGTATGGAACAGAGAACCGCCTTCTAGAACCTTTTTCTTGCATGATGCTCTCTGAGCTCCATTAGCTCTACTTTATCAGCAGTGTCAGCGCTCACTGGCAAACATGAAGACTACGTGGTTAATTAATAAAGCTAGCTAGTTAGTTAGACACAAAACAGCATTTAAAAGATGCCAGCATTTGAGTTGAGCTATGAGGGCAAAAGAGGTCGACGGAACGTCTACCCAGCTTGTTACTCCTCCCCATTACTCTCACACATCAAAGCACTAAGGACCCAACTACTTTACTAACAGCTCTTGATGGAGTGACTAATTCCATCATCAACTTCAGGCTTCCAAATGTGAAAAGTGATCCACCGCCACAGCAGCCCTTTGTGGTCTTCGCCTGAGCAATGATTTGCTATCTGCTAACGTCAGTGTGCATTGCCTATGTTTTACGAGGTTATGCTCCACTAGACTAGCACATTTTAACAGCTTCGATTAACTGACACTGACAGTTAAATGACTTCCACAAGAAAGCTAGACAGTGCATGGCAGGCGGGGTCCACAAGATGCAACAAACTGATCTTGCAGCCTCTATAGTTTAGCTAAACGTCCATCCAATGGAAAGAAAGATGTGCTTCGGAGTGCCTGACTGTCTGCAAAGCAATGGCAAGACTTTTATTCATCACGAGGCGGTAATCTATCTATTTTCTTACAACCCGGAACACGAACATTGGTTTTCGACCAGGTGACATTAAATTTCATTTTTCACTTGCTTTATTTATGCTTATTTTGTGGGGTAGCCTGCTACTTTTCACAATCGCGTTTGACTGTCCAACTGAGGTCTGGGCAATGTCTACCAATGTTCACATCCAGCTTAAGGTATCCGTCCCCACAAAAACGGATTTGGTGCCCGCATCACTTTGTCAACGCTCTATTTCTTTCTATCATTCGGACACCTTTTATGTGCCTTAGCCCCAATTTTTCTGGCACTCTGCACAATGAAGACTGGCAATGCTATCTTGTCTCTATGAACGGTTACAAAATTATCATGAAATTGCCTTTCAGAGGGTTCATTGTGACGCCGCCTTCTCCAAGTTACAGAAGTTGTAAACATGCGAGCTATACGGCTGTGCAGCAAAACGCAGTACGAGCACATGGGTCGTAGACTCTTGACTACCTCATCACCTAATCGCCTTTAAGTATAAGAAAATTTACCCAACTTTAATTAACAACCTAAATGCGTGCCCTAGGCCGCTTTGATAAACACGTTGGATGGCATTGCCGAATGCAACCGGCAGTTAAGTCGAATTTTCCGCATCAATGCCAACACTGTAGATTGCATTTGTAACTGAGAGAGGAGAGGGCAGTGTAATGGCCTCGGAAGTCAAAATACGTTTTCATTGGGAGCGTGTAAAGCACTTATTTACCGGTAACAACACATATGCGAGGCACGTATATGTTTCGCAATTTGTCCTCACCACTGCAAGGACAAAATGAAGGCAATAGAGATTAGCAGGTAGAGGTGCCATGTTGTAAGAATTGGCGTTTTTACCGATGGCGGAAATCCTCCTGACGGGTTTACCGAGCATCTGGTTATGCAGTTTTAAATGCTGCAGAAAATTTTGTTTTGAGATCTCTGCCCATGTTTGCCTCATTCCCAGGCATGATTTGTCGGGAACATTAAATGGGTAAAAATAATAACGTTTTTCTCTTGTTACGCACCTCTCTTTTACGAGAAGCCAGGCGAATGACGAATTACTCGGCGAAACCGGTACATGGATGAATTGCAGGGACTCACTGACAGAGACTACACAAAAAGGACATCCATGAAAGCACCTAAAGCCCTTGTTAAATTCATAGAGGATACCATAACTACTTCTCACAAATATAATACCGAAGGGAATACTGTATGTTCTAGTGTCTAGCATACGCATTGCAAATTCCTTTTTTGAGCTGATGTTAATATATATGACGTGCTGCCCAACCGGATGGAATTTCTTTCATTCGCCATTTAACTGCTTAAAAACGTGCGGTTTTGGCTCTGGCACTAGTAAAAAGCTCAACCACCTAAGCGCCCTCGCTTGCATTCCAGTGGCGATTGAGTCCTTTACAGCCACCTGATTGTAGTGCGGTCGAATTTTTTCCATGCGAAGAGTGTTATGAACAGAACGCCATTTCGCGCACAAAAGGCGCAAACTTGCAGAAACTGCGATGTCAGTTTCGGTGCTTCTCGCCTTGTTTTTACATCTTTTAGGTGAACGATCTGGCTAGAAGGTGATAAATAATGTGGAAGTAAAGCCTTTTACCAATTAAACAAGAACGCCAAACTTACTGGCGTCATCGTATTGAATTGGAAAGCCCAGAATACCTTGAGGCACTGCAGATTAACACTTTCTGCATCACATCGTCGCAGACACCGGCTGATTGTACAATTCATTTAGTCCCACATGCCTGGCGACAACAGACAGAACTCTGACTGAACTTTCAGTAGCTTCCTTCCTTACGTACATCCGAGCAGCATTTGTGCGGCCAAGCTGCATAAAGTGCTTACATTTGCCAAGAATCCTGGGAGAGCATGTTGAAGAGGGAATGACAAATAGGGCAAAGTTAGTGGAAGTGACGGTGCGAGTGTGCAAGAATGTGACACGAAGAAAGGACAGTCCTTCAGGTGGAATGTGCGGTGCATTTTTAAGAGGACCAGATTGGTTGACTGAGTGCGAACACCGGTTGATTGTACGATTCATTTAGTCCCACATGCCTGGCAATAACAGACAGAACTTTAGCGATTCGCCTTAAGGTTGTCTCATGGTTGAGCACTTTGTTTGGGATCATGGACATTAGGGTAGAAAGTGCAATCAGAAGGAGTTTTTAATGAGCATTTAAAAGTCAAATAATTGCCATTTCTCCATTAGCTGAATAAAATGCGGTGATACTTATGGATGCTCACTCGTTTCAATGCAAGTGTTTTGGACCAGGCGGTACGTGGTGAGGAACTCCGAAATGCCAGGAAGAACGGCGGTCCACCCACCTAACATTACTCGTGCTAATTGCATGCTATTTAGGTCCAAAACCTCATGCTGCTGCTTTCCAACAGCTTTTGGATGCATTTGAACAGAAGCACTGAAGTAAAAAGCTAGAAAAAGACGTGAGTACTCGTTTGATGGCTAGTTTCTGGTAATGGTAATGTAAAACTAGGCGCTAGTTGAAGGGTGGTAGGCACTGTCGCTTACATCCATTGGTTGGCCATGGAAGGCGAAAAGTGGAAGTAAAGGAATTTGATGTTCAATATCCCGCAATCATGCATCGTTGCGTTGCCCAGACGCGTCATTGCGGCTTGCTCTCCTCAATTCTATGGCAGTATGCTGGCAAGCGATAGCTATTTAGACTGACGCTCATATTTGATTCAATCCGCACTTGATGCTACGTTCTCGCCGTATTGAGCATGTAAGAATCTGGTTAATAGGACTCACGAATTAATTCACACATTACCTTGGGCAATGACAAATTAGCGCCTAACGGACAATTCCCTTAGCATCACATCTTGTTAAAAGACTGACATAAGAGACGATGATTGAGATTTGGACAAGGGAGGTTAAAAACTCGACACAGTTTTTGGGCTTAATGCGATCGCTTGCACTAAATGCTTACGCTAGCGATGCGACCATGGACAAGTTGCTTGCCATAAGGTGCAAATAAGGCATAAAATTGCAGCACGATGTAAAGCGTTTGGCTTCGCAAAATGGCGAGGTATGCCAGACGTCACCTGATACCGAGAAAGTGCATGACACGTAAAGATCTTAATGCAAGAGTAGTACTTATCCGCATACTGGCACAAAAGCTGCAGTGAATCAAATCCTCCATGCAGCACATTTCAGAATTGATGTCTAGTGAATGACAGGCTTGATTGATTGATTCGGTGCGCAGTGTTCAATCACAATTGGCTGAGGTGCACGAGTGCTTCATAACACTTCTTTTCTAAGCCCCAACACGATTCGATGCCCCTATGCGAGCGACTTTGTGCCATACACTCCTAGTCCTGTCATCATAAGGCCTCTTACGTTGTTCCTTCTCCAAAATGAGTTTGAGAACTTGACCCTCCTTCATTCGTGAGTGGTTTTCCTCCTATCATACTGTAGGGTGTAAGTGAAAGCATGAATTTAGAATGCCACAACATTGAGCTCCGTGGGACAGTGCTTCTGACTGAACGTCAGGGCATTTGCCGCACTCGTGCAATCAGCAGCTCAAACTCATCATTGGCTTGTCAAGAGGAGGCAATCCGTGCACTGGATTTTTGCCTGCAGGAAAACAGGATGATGCATTTATACTTTGTGGAGCATAAGGACTTTCTAGAAGAAAAAACCTATTTTTAAACCAGTCACATTAGAAGGGTTTACATCTCGTCAATTATGTAATTGATCAATCAGGGATTGCTCTGCACTTCTATAGTGCCGCTCCCCAGACAGTAGTTTTCATGTCACTCAGATTAGCGTACTTAATGTAAGGTCATATGCTGTTCCACGAAACACGATGCAGTGTGGAGCGTGAAATCCTCTCTCCAATAAAGGTTGCGTGAAGGTCGAGACGGGTGCGTTTGAAACAGAGGAAAGCGACGCGGTTTCAAATCCATTGGTGTACAAATAGGTAGTCAGCGACAGCCTAATGTGGGACTGCCGCAGAGGTTTGCCTATCTGGCTCTGGCTTTGTGCGCGTTCACCTACGTGTTGGACGAAGAACACTCGGATCGCTGACTACCAATATTCACTCTAATCATCAGCTACTTACCTAGGTCTTTTCTAAGAACCGCCTTTCTTTCGCCTTTTCTCTCCCTCACCACTCCTTTAACTTGGCAAAATGTCTCTTTTTCCTGCAAATTCTGCAAATACTTGCAACTTACTCTATTTCATGCAATTATTTTCGCATCGTCTTAGTTTTATTTGGCATCTATGACAAAATATAATAAACCACAAGATCGCATCACAATAAAGAAAGCTAGATGAATGCATTAGTGGTCCTGCTGCCTCGGCGAACATGGAAATGCTCAGTTGACAATGCCAACTTATCTCTCGTTCAGTGTTGATTCGCCTAATGTGTGTCAATTTCGTGCAAGGCAATGTGAAATATAGAGGCATTGTTTTCGTTCCCGTATTCATCACTAAATGTGTAAACAATGCAAAAATGCGTTAAATGCAAGGCATGTGAATGGGGGAAATTGCGGATACATAGCGATTTAAGGCCTAATTGCCCTTCTGATGACTGTCACCGCCTTCTTTTACTCATGCAAGCTTTCGGTGCTTTCTTTTTTTTCTCATTCAAAATACCCGACACCCAATCATTTTTTACCAGTGCTTATCCAGTGTCTACGCGACCATACGCCCCTTCTACTTCATCCTTAGAAATCCGTCGTCCAATTTTCTTTTGCCTAGAGGTCCTAATTGCGGCTTCATTCGTCAACTCCATGTTCGATCGATTCTGCTCATCAAGCCACTTAGTGGAGTTTATGGGACTCTCTGACAAATCTTTTAGATCACCCGTGTGTTTTGGGACTGACTGACTCTTCTTTTTGATATTCAGCGTGTTATGGGATTAGATCAAAATTTTTTGTGATCTAGGTTTCCATTAGTTACGTTTATGGCTTCGCCATCCGTAAGTTAGTAGTTAAATTGGGGGTCGAGCAGGAAGTCGCCGTGTTCCGAGTACGCTTTGGTACCGCTAATCTTTTCGATTCCGGGCAGTTATCGCATCACTTATTTTATCAATACCTACGTCCCATTTGTAGCCGATGGTGAATGCGGGCACTGCACGTCCGTCCGCCACTGCAGCAGATCTGTCATATCCTTTGCATGTTTTTTTGCACCTGTGGCAATTTAATGCCTTACCTGACACTAATTGTTCCACCTGACCTAATAACCTCATTTCTGCCACTATAATTATCATTTTTAACATCAGCATCATTCTTTTTACCAGCTTCTGTCTCTTCCCCCTCTTCCACCCCTGTTGGACGAGCTCAGGCACCCTGCATTTCCGTATCAAAAGTGCGAAATCGGTTTGATTTACGTGTGACAACAATCAACGAAATCGTGCAAGATGCCATCCTTGTCTTGCCTTTTGGGAAATGACAAAGAAGAGAATCACGGCAAGGGTATCCAATGAGATGGCCTTCAGCCCATCACAGACCTCAGCACAGAGGAATTGCACTCTCTACGCTTGCGCGACTTGTTGTGCATTCCGTGTCTGCTCTCCCCAATGGCCTCATTTTAAAGTTTGTCAGAGCATCTATTAGCTCGCAGAAGCTAAAAGCCAGCAACCACTAAATGTGCGTTAATATCACTTTCGGTGCACTGCTATGAAGCCTTCGCAAGCGACGCGTGCCTGCCTGAGACACAAAGGCATTAAGTCAACTTTTCTGACAAGCAATTGACAGCCCTCGTTTTACTTTTAGTTAGGGCAGGTCGACACATAAACGGGACGCATTTTTGCATTTACAGGTGCAGAATAAAAATTGAAATCGGTCTGATAATCCAAAACCATTTTTCTCCTCTAAGAAAATGATATTTTCGGTGTTGGCATTAGAAATTGAGGCAGAGGTCAGTTCGTTCTCTCAAAGTTGGTGCGAAAGTATGATGACACAGCGCTTTTAACAACGCGCCTAACAATTAAAAAGAGGAAGACATGTAGAAGGATGCTGCAGTTCAGGAGCGTGCAAAATCCGCGGCATTTAGCGGACCTTAAATTTGGCGTTAAAATAAAGCGGAATCTGCACAGCCAAGAACTTGAGCTAAAGCGAGCCGCATTGTAAATTTTATCAAAACAGCTCCTTACTCACCACCACTTGCCACCATCACATTGACAGTGTCCCTTCGCCAGGAGGACGTCTCTGCGATATTTGCAAATGAGGTCGTTGTCATTGGCGCCTCCCAACAAATTACATACCAAGCAAACCTAAAGGATCTGAAGGAAGACGAAGCTGAAGAGGACAAAGTAGATGAAGTTGGTGGATGAACACCTACCACTCACATTTTGTTCACCCACCTGTCGGACGCAGAACGCCCGGATCTCTGACCTACTATTATCCACTTCAATCATCATCTACTCACTCACTATTCATCATTTCTCCTCACACATCTCCAAGCATTTGTTTAACTTCTTTCATCCAAATCAAATTTCTTGTAGCCGGATCCAATTACATCACATCCTTATGATGGATTCGATTACTGTTCTTTGCGCCTTTATACCACTGTGTTGATTTCAGTATTCCTTACAAAAGTAGGCTAAGAGTGTCACCACAGTGTTGTAGTGGGTTAATCAGAAGCTAAGTATGTTCAAGCGTCTAGAATTTGATTTTGTGAGTTGCTGATGCATGACTAGCTCTTGCAAATTGTACGAAACGTTTTTGCCCACATTTTCACCATTTAAAGCTAATATCAACTTGCCGCCTTGTGTGCAACTCCACCTCGTGGTCACGTAGTCATCGATCATTTGTGCTTCATGTAAAAGAAACCATCAACACATAAGCAGAAGAGCATGCGATAAAAAGTCGCTGAAATTCACCACGACCATCCAATTGTATTGTATTTGCTCGAGAATTTGTGCAATCCTAAGTTGACACTGGAAATAATCCTCTTACTTTGGCCACAAATTCACACCTTGAAATAACAATTAACAATGCTCTTCTTTAGCATGACACGTGTGCCTTAAAACGCCGTTCCCATTCATTCCGTTTTTGCGGAAGTCTAGAGTTCAGCAAAACGTTTGCAAGCATATCTGATTAAGCACGCAATGCTTGAAGGGTTAGGAAGATTGTCGGATTAATAAAAGCTTAACTCGACCTTGTGCACGATGTGCATGCGGATTTCGAATTTCTGTCTAACGAACCTGCACCACTGGAATGCAGACTGGCTGTTCTTCGAACCGTCTGCACTGCAGCGCCTGGTATTGTCAGCAACTACTCTCAGTTACCCGGACAGGGCACTATGCACGAGTTTCATTTTCGACCACTATGGCTTTAGTAATCCGCGTCCCACGCATTTTGATAAGCCACAGGTAATTGATGGCATCGCTGCAAATGCGTGTTGTTCAGTCCGGCGGGTACCGCTGTCGACGTGACGAGCAAGACTGGATGTCAAATAAAGAGGGTGGAAATGGAGGCGTTTTAGCGGTTGGGTGTGACACCACTGCCTTCTCCATTTCATCATCCCATGATACGTTGAAGCACTTTGACTTCTTTTACATGTGACCAACGCAAATATTACCTGTCCGATTCCTTCACTAGGTTGACTGCAAAGTTGCTGTAGCTCTACCTCGATGGGCTAAAATCAAACGATTGTGGATATGGCTGGTTAACCACAAGAGGTTTGAAGCAGCATCAGTGAAATCAAGAACTCAACAAAGTCACTTCTGCATCCCCTTGAATCAAACCTCGGTCGGTCGCGCATTATGCAAGAGGTTGAATAGTTCTGATATGGTGTCCGTTCTCACACATGCAACTTACTTGAACGACGAAATGAGACAACCGACTAAGTGGACACCCAGATTTCAGAGTATGTCTGTTGTATTCGAGTCGGCTTTCTTATCGTGAGTGCAGTGTGTATGCTCATGTTGGTGGCCGCAACACTAGTTACGGCGCACCTCGCATACCGAGCCATTCACGATCGTCTCTTCGCTCATTCCAACGCCATTCCCACTAATCCGTTCAACACTTATGGGTGAGAGCCACGTATTCTTCCTCAACTTTGCCACATTCTGATGATTGCGATTGACTATAGAATGGACGAAGAGCAAGTGTGGTGATGTTTTTCTGCAGCAAGAGCTCGACGGGCTAATTTTTCACACTCCTCGTCCAGTTCTTGCTCCAATTTTGCTGCCACCATTGCCCCGCCTCATCGTCATGCCCATTAACATATGCAGTCAGTTTTGGCATTTTATAAACGCATTGCTCTTGTTTGCTTTGTGATGCTACACGTAGTGATGGGATGACAGCAAATCAATGGCATACATTTGAGCTAGAAAGCGAGATTTTGGAGTGCATAATGTTTTGTCATGATATCCGGTTGCATTAGCCACGCTGGCCACCTCTTGGTCACATCCTTGCAACAGTCATTGCAAGTGCATGAACATCCAGCCATCCTCGAAGTCGCAGGTTAATTGTAAGAGGATACTGACCACCGACATCTTTCTATTTTGGCAGAGCTGTTATGGGACAAACAAGAGGGCTTAGCAATTCAGCACCACTTCCCAGTCACGAAAAGTTAGAAAGGAGAATGGACCTCAATCTACCAGTCAACAGTCAACCTCGGTGATAATGTCATTGTCATGCCCAACGGATCACACTATTTGCTCAGAAGCAGTGCGTGATTGGGAATGCCTCGTGCTAGTGCCAGATCGAGCTTATGCTCCACCAGCCTACATTTCAGTCTGTCTATGCGATTAAACAGTCATTTTTCGTCCAAAGTCTTGAAATGCTCCCTTATGTATTGCGAGATTTTGCACTGAATTGCAAGACGGGAAGTAAGAAAGACAGTGGGAGCTTTGCGCAGTCTGCCACTTGCTGTCAGTCGGGAGAGAAGGAAGGAAGTCTATTCACGTCTTGAGCAGCCACACAGCAACCATGGAACCCAATTATTCCACCATTGTGTAGAATCAACCCGTCGATATGCATTGTGAGCCCATTCGACCCTTTGGGTAGTGGATGTGCGACCCATTCAGCAAGATCAAGAATGCTGAGATCAATGATGGAGAGGGGAGACAAATACAAACATACATTTACAATGCGAAAGGCATCATGGTAGGGGATGCGGATGTGCTGCAGCAGGAAAGCATCAATAGTTGGCAGTGTCAAATGCATGAGTTGTGGAGTCGATCCCTCGCGGCGAATTAGAGCAGCCTACTCGCGTACGCATTTCTTCCTGCACCAACTGCGGAGAGTCAAACTCACCGGCTTCCGCAGTGTCACTCCCACGTGCTGTTGTTGATGTTCGCCGCAAGGCTCAGTTGTCCGTTCCTTCCTTGCGATGAGTCCCACACACCTACCTGGAGAAGGCAAATACAAAAGCACAAATTAGCCCACTGAACCACAGCCGCACGTTTCACCTAACAATCAACACAATCTCTTTCTGACGGTATGCGAGACTCCGTAAATGCATTTCGCTTGCCACGGCAGGTCTGACTAACTAGCTACAGAGCAGAGATTTAGAAATATATTATACTATCTACTGGTAGGATGTGATTCCATTTGCCACTCCCGTGGGTGGACTCATAGGTTCTGTCAGCACCCAAGTTCGCTTGACATACCTAGTATTCGGAAGAGGTTGTTCCAACCATGTTACATGATGCAGGGATTTAGTGCAAAATCTAGCATCAACGCCGCTGGCGCCTATGCTCGCTGATGTGCAACATCCCAGACTAGCGTACTTGTAAACAGTTTCCTGTAGTGAGGCAGTGCTGCTCACCGAATTCCGAGCCTGCTCGTACAAATTTCTAAGCACATTGAGCCGAAAAGTGTCCTTGCTTGCATCCGCATAGAATTTTTTCTTTTTGTCAATTTTGCAATTCCGATAAAACCCTCCACCAGAAAGCAATGGCACTCAGTTCTGTAAAGACGCAACCCTGAGGCCAATATCATTTGCTGGAGCAATCGAGCGTTTCTCAGTCTGTTCACCTGACAGCTACCAAAAATAATCGCACAAGCGCATAAATCCTTCACATGACCATTTCATTATTCGAGAAGGCACTTGAAGGCGTAAAGACATTTTATTGTCACGGAAAAGCAGCAAAGCAGCCAAATGCTGTCCCTGCAAAATCCATGGAGCCAATGCGCAGACATGACAACTAAACATCAATGCAGGCATGCCGAAGATCAGACGGAAGCCAATGTTCCGAAGCTGACGACACTGCATGAACGTTTGGGCTCGCCCTACAGATTCAGACGCTATGCAGAGGCGTCGTTAGTACAATTACAATTTCTGTCCAATGTAGAAGGAGTTTGAGTGACTGGAATCGCGTGTCTGCCGATTGGTGGACAGTGGGTCGAGTGTGTTCATTGTGGTTTTTGTGAGTGTGGGCTTAACTTCCATTCAAGTTTCACACAGCAGGAAAATTTTTACCATCCCATCTCAGTTCAAATCACTATTTAATAAAACTGTGGCAGCAGATATTTCGATGCATACCATTTAAAATGCTTTGGTTCTACTACGATGAGATGCATTAAATTTAGTCTTGCTTGCCGTATGACTTGCATCATCGTTCCCTTAACCCATTACCATTGACTTTAATAGGAAGCTTCATTTGGCGCCTTACTTTGGTGGCATCGACGAGTGGAGAGAACTGAAGCTGTAAGCGCCAAGGGCTAGAGAAGTGGTATTTAGGTAGTGGTGTGATTAAAATAGACAAGCTGTGCATGCATCCTGTCTGCTCAGTGGTACCACTGCGCGGTGAAGCCGCGGTTGATAAGGTAAGCGCATTAATGGCAGGGCGACAACAAGCACTAGGGTGTTGCCTGACTGACACGCAGCTCTCATAATTTCAATATTTCAACACGGAATAAGGAGGTGCTGTGACTAATAATGGAATGGCACACAAGTACTCTCCATCTGCGATTCTAAGTCTTCAAGCTCAAGACAGCGGCTTCTGTCTGATGAACCACATGCTTCAATCAGTTTCTAATTGCTATACACTGTTGTAAAGTAGCCCTTGACTCACTACTTTCGACTTATCAACATCATGGTAGTTCTGGGTCAGTGTTGCAGCCAGTCATTTCGAATGATCAAGTTCATTACCACATCAATGATGACACCATCATCCCTAAAGTCACCTCTGCTTGATTAGGAGCTCGATGCTACCGAGGCGCTGGTGATCTTCAAAGAGTAAAAACGGCCTTAACTCGTCGACAAATACAGCACCCACTAATGTTAGACAAATAGTGCCCATCCCTTAGAACTGTCATTAGCAGTATTACTAGGATCTCTTGTAGTTCAGATGCCGGTTATGCCAGCAATGAGTACATCACACGGCTAAAGACCACACGATATCTCATGGTACTCGGCATGGACAATGACTATGCCATGACAGCGCCGTCAATACAGCTTCACATTTTATCGCTGAGCAGTTGCCATTTCGCTTACTACTACTTTGATCTTTTCAGTAAAGCATGCGCCCAGTGATACACAATCGAATGCAATGCAAATGGATGCGAGGTGATGTAAGAGAATCTGGCAGTGCAACACAGCGCTAAGTGTAGGGCAGCAGCGTTGAAAATAGGGAGTAGCAGAGACGAGTATGTTGAGGTATGTTGAGGATCTTCGCGGACTTTGGAAGCATCATTCCACTTAGCATTTTTACAAACGATGTGATCAAATTCTGCTTAACGCAACTCATATGGGTAAAAGTGAGACCCTTCATTAAAAGTGAAATAAAATCCATGCAAACCTGCTCCTGTCTGCGCCTTATCAACTATGCTAGCAAACAATGTGCACGGACTATTTTAGCCATGATGCATGGGTTGGGCGGATGTCAATATCGCGAAGCAATGCTTTTCAAACTTGGCAAGTAAAACAACAGCAATAAGCCGTGCAAGTGCAAAAGCGGGGAGGTTTGGCACCTTCACTCATCCAAAACACAGAATAGACTTCTCAATCGACATATGGGTCAAACGAAAGTGGAAGAGATTGCAAATTTTTGATAGGGTAATTTGTGGCTAAGAGAAGCCGACAATTTTCAATCCATGCGATCGAAGGAATCGAAGATGCCAAAATCATCATCATGCGATTGCATAAGCACTCGCCTAGGAGGACGTTGGAATGTGGTAGTCGTAGCTGTTAGTGAGGCTTTGTGTCTGGCACGCTAATGCCTATGCCGTGCAGTTTGTTAATGCGATGGACACATGGTTGATGGCTGCGTGCACGTGAAACGGTATACACAGGAAACGGCTAACTAGTTTGGGCCAGAAAGGAATGAAGAGATGAGCAAAATTTGTTTGTAGAAGTAAATGAGAGAAAGGTGGATTTCCGCAAATTCGTATTTAATGCGATCGTGCTTATCCACTGATATGCGAAGCACAAATGATCGAGGATTGCGTGACCACGAGGTGGGTTTGTGTACTTCAAATAATTAAGCGGTAAGGCTAGTAAAGCCGAGGAAGTAAAATGCTTGATGCTTTACGCGCCTTTACGCTCCAGAATCCGTGTCTCCCTCCGATAAACTGCGAGCCATATCAAATTACTTGTCCTCCCTTGCTAGAATGTCATTGTCTCACAGAGAGATGTGAGTGGCCAGTTTCGAAGGCTTAGTTGTAGTGTATGGCGAGAGACGCGAAACGACTCACGGTCTTCTGTTTTCTTCTATCCCACTAGCAAATGCATGTTGCCGGCGCTCTCCTTAATACATTACCGATAACAAGCATAGGAACTGGACTTTGCCGTGCTCAGGTTATTAACAGTCTGAATACCGTCTTTGCCATGAAACACTTTGTGTGTAGATGTACTTAGTTTCGTTCTTCCAATCGAGGGAGCTGTAGAGCAGTAGGTGGTCCTATTGGTCGATTGTGACGTAAATTAAACAGAAGCTCCCCGACGAGACATTGCAGTTGCTTGTCATATAGCCATACAGTAAAAACAAGCTGCCCGCCTATATGGAGGTCACGTTGTGGATGCATCATAGCGTCGATTCAAGCGTAGGCATATTTTAAGCAACGGCTCAATAGCTTGTGCTTTAAGGGCTTGAATACTAGGCATTTGCTTAACACAATAATAAAATGCTTTATATTTCATTATTTCAAGGATTGTAAGTCAACAACGGCCTAAAATATCAGAGGTAAGGATTTATTTTACATTTAAATATAATCGCGAATTACAAGTGCATGCATAATCTCAGCCGAAGAAATCACGAAGCACCGCTTCAGTGGATAATAAAACTTTTTGTTAGGAAAATAAAGGAGGATAGGGACGGAGAGGAGAGAACATTTCGGGTAAGAACATTTACCAGACAGGGATAATGAGACTAGCAGGTACAGTAATGGAAACGTTGATGTTGACGTTGGCAGCAAGGAGGTCGAGGGGTGGGCCAAAACAATTATTCATGGCTGGAGCTTTAGCATTGCCAGCAGCGGCGATATCAATGTCACAATCGTAGGCATAGTTAGCTGAAGTTATTTCGAGATACATTTCATCCGAAATGTACTTATTCTTTCCTCAACGGTTGCAAAATTGGGGCTGAAAAATACCCAAATCAAAGCTGCATCATTCATTCTACCGAAAATGGAGGCATTCGCCAGCGAATATGCAAGATGTGGCGCTTGCATTCGAGGCGAAGATGTGGCGTCATGAGCTCTTTGCGGGGAAGCCATTTGTTTTGACACTCAAATTAAGAGTGCTGAAAGCAATACAAATGCGAGGGTGGACTTCCTGACTTCCTGATTGCATGAAATACCGAGTCGAATCTCTCAGCTGCTATTAGTTTTAGAGCTGGGGAACTTACTACACTCTTTTCCAACAGAGCCATCTACCCGCGACGCATTTGTTTGAAGTGACACCTAAGAACACTGCAGAGTTTATCGCAGTTTGTCGCATTGTCCTTCGCCACAGCATACAAACTAATGCGCTCACTTCCAATGTGGTAGAGCTCCTCACGGAACGATGACAGATGATTCCTCGAAGCTAGTGTATACACCGCCATTCAAACACCGTGCTTCGGTCCTTAAATGACCAGTGGAACCATTGATGAAGAGGTCTATTGAGGGGCAACAAAGGGCGCCAGATGACTAAGCATCAATGCAAGCATGCAGGAGATAAGACAGAAACCAAAGTTCTGGATTTGCAAACCTCTCCTTATTTTTATGTTTAACCTATGGATACAAATCCATGCTGATGTGTCGTTTACAATTGGCGCAATTTCATTCAATGCAGAAGGGCTTCAAGTCACAATGATCACCTGTCTGCCGACTGGTGCACACAATCGCGGGTGTGTGCATTGTGACGCCTATGAGTCTAAGCTTACGTTCCCTCGACGTTCCACACAGTGACGTTATCAATCACAGTTTCATCGCGCATCGATGGGCATGGCTAGTAGGGGGAAGGGACCGCCTCAGTCGTTCGCCTTACGGTAAGCGGCAGTCCAATCCGCATGTTAGCAAAGCAGAAGTTCACTTCCCCTGCTTGCAGGTCCATCACCCAATGAACGTGCTGCCTCTCCAAACACCTCTACCTGTCGTCACCTTGGTTCATGTTAAGATTGCAATCACCTCCTCCTGACAAAACCCTTACAGGTTCCACTGTCCATTCCATCATCGATAGAATTTTCATGGAACTAACATGATACATTGCTGCAAATGTGGCGAAATACAAGCGGAAATCAGTTAAAAGTATCGTTTTCTCCTGGTCCATCTCAATTGGCAAGAAGCCGCAGAGTGAACAGACAATATGCACTCTCGGCGTTTGCATGCCTGTGACCGACACAGCATTAAAGTCTCCTTTTTGGGTAGGTCATGGCATACCTTGCTTTATCCAATTTTGCTGTTGATGCCAAATAAAAATAAGTGATTAGGAAATAATTGCATGAAATAGAGTCAGCTGCAATTATTCGCAGGATATGCAAGGAAGTGAGACATGTTGCCTACTTGATGCGTGGTGAGCGGAGAGAAGGCAAACTCTGACCCCTGTGGCGAATACTGTGTAGTTATTCCTAATTATAAGCTGCACCATGGAGGTAGGCATAAAAGCAAATGGAAGCAGTCAAATGTGAGATTAATAGTCGCTGGAAGAGAATGGTGTGTGTCGGCGACACTCTGGCTTGGGCATCCGTGGGTTGATTTACTACAGAGGTTATGCCACGCAGGTCTGGATTAGTACATTTCCGGTCTGGAAGTAGAGAACTCGGATCGCCAACTATATCAATCACACTTTAAACACCCGCACCTCAACATACTCGTCTCTGCTTACACCTCGCATCCATTTGCATTGCATTCGATTGTGTATCACTGGGCTGCATGCCTGTTATCGTCAACCAATCATCCGATCGCAGTTGCAGGTCTCTTTCTCCACATTTTAAGCAATCGTAGGGGAGTTGAAACCATTTCCCATAAATTCACTGATGCCTTTCACCTACCTAAAGGTATACCTGTACTTGAGCTTCTCTTTGTCCCAATTTGTTTGGCGAAATACTGCTTCCCCAACTCTTTGCCAATTAGCTCGAATACAAATTAAATGCATCTTACGGCAACTCGCCGCAGAATTTTTCCACAAACTGACTGATGGGCTGCTAAACTTGCAAAAATGCAACATTCTGATGGTGGTTTATCAATGATCCTTATTGTCACCTTATCAAATGCGCCTCGTCTTCTTACTCCGATTGCCGCTTCATTAATTTGCCTGCATTGCTGAAGGAAAACGTAATTACCTTATGAGCCGCCCATTATGCTGATGGAGTCGAAGCTTCAGTAGTCGCTTGTCTGGCTCCAGATTTGACGTCATCGCAATATCTCAATGCCGTGTGCAATTCCACTACGCGGGTTAGACATGCTGCGCGATGGAACCATGACAATCCTGGACAGGGACATCGTCGATTCTGTTCGTGATGGTTCAGTTGCTACTTTGTCCCCTATTCAGCAAGGCGAAGCCACTGGTGCTCGGGAATCCAGCCCTCACCTATCAATATATTGGCCCAGGGCATCGAAATGTTGCCAAATATTTACAACCGACTATAATAAGCTTCTAAACAAAGTAGTAGATAGAAAACAGAATATCAAATTGCTTGCACTCTTCACACTGACGGCACAACCACAAGCAGCATGATCGCTGCTTTAGCGCCTTAATGATGAAGTTTTCCTCCATCAACGATTTAGACCACTGTGACACTAACGAACACAAATAGTCCTAATTATTTCCATCAGCAAAACAGGCACGACCGTCGGAAACTGGAACTTTGCATTATGTCACTGGAGTGGGGTGGGAGAGTATCAGCAACACCAACTGCCATGTTTGCTAATGCGCAATAAGTTGCTAAGTTAATACTGAGCTGCAAATCTGGATAGCACTTTGGAAAGAAGAGCTTTGAGTGTGAGCTACAATTGCGATCATTGTTATCAAAGACTGGTCTTTGAAGAACGCTTTTACATTCACTGAATGTACTTTCGTTGGATATGTTTTGCACACCCATTTCTTTATCTTCTGTTTGCCCCGGTGATGGAAACTGGTCATGGGATAGTCGGGAGGTCAGCTGTCGTGCCAAGCTTTATCGCAAGATCTGTGTGTTGGGCGCAGATGTAAGCATTGATGCACACATTTTATTAACTGGTGACTGGCTATGTATCGACTCAATTCCATCACGCGCTTATCGTTTCTGCCCTCATTCAGCCTTATCTTTTTTCACTAAGTGTGTGTTCTTATCATCGTCGTTTTCTTTATTGCCAGTGGTAGCGTCACCGCTTCGACTGACTAACTGACTGACCGATCAACACCCCTACTTCCAATTGTCACAATAAGCAGTACGATTGTGTAGATCAGACCTGCCCAATGCAGCCAAATTGGCGCATTGAATCATCCTTTTAATGAGCTGCTAAATATTTCCTATTTCCAATTGTTTGCTTTCTGCGTGCAGTCAAGCTTATCCTCCCATCAAACATGCACAAATAGTCGTCAACCGGCCACTCGTTTTGGCAAAGTGAGCAAAACCTCAAGATTCCAACTAAGCCATCGTCTCTGTAATGCGCGCATAAAATATTAGTGTTGAAGAAGAGTGCGCTCAAGTTAAATGCAAAACAATCAGGACAATCACCGTGAATACTGCTTGTAAAATGGTTTGCGTGGCCTTCGTCACCAGAGTATCTACCAGACTTGCTGATGTGCTAAGCGGGTGTTTGCTGCGTGGAGCCTTTATCGGCTGAATTGGACGACGCAACTGATGGGTGTGAGACACTTCATAAATGCGCCGGACTGGACTAGCTGTGTGGCACTTAGACACACGCGAAAGAAGCCGAGCACTTCCTCAATCTGCACAATAACCACCTGCATCACCGATGGAATTGTCAGATCCAGAAGCAGTGCAACTATCAACTAAACAAATACTGATGAAACCTCCAAAATATTCGCCTGTTATAAGTATAAGTCAGACAATCTTATAAACTATCCCAAGTTGAGTACAAGGTATGCGTGGCTGCATGGACAGCGGAGAGAACTAATATGCAATGACTAGGCATTAGGTATTTTGAGTAAATAACTAAAGTGGTGATCATCGAAATCTAACATCAATGAAAGACGGGAGGTGCGAGTCAGCAGAAGTGCAATGCGGCTTCTATTCGACGCGCATTTACAATGCCTTAGATTCATGCGCACTGTCTGCAAGTGAATTTGCAATACCTTGTGCACTTAAAGAACAAAACCAGAAGCTCTTCACTTCACGACGCCAAATACAATCCGATGCTAGCATCACAAATGCGGCTTCTGACTTCATCACCGGCGCCACCACTCCTTCTTCCAATACTATTTTGACCAATGCACCAATGCATACACACAATGACCCACAACCGGATCCAATGCACAGTGAAGTGATGTGAAGTTATAAGATCTGACCAACCGAAAAGGTGCAAATTGTTAGGTAGCAAAGGTAAGGAATAAGGAGTAGGCATGGGGGCCAAAGTGAGGCGCAGGTGGTTGAATTGTCTCCAGTAGAGTTGGTGAACTGAGCCATCCACTCCCGTTCCTGAGGTGCACTCGCCCAGACTTGCCTAGCTTAACGTTCGTGGCATAGCAGTGCACGTGTCTCTCTCACAAAGGGCATTAAACTTACATATAATGCTTCCAGTTTTTTTTCTCCCCAACCCATATGCTACGGCATTTACTTATGAGCAACTCTTGTATTTTCATCCCAGGGGCCGTAATTTGCCTTCCTCTATGCTCGCCATGCATCAGCTGCAAAGCAGTTCTCACTTCGTCATGACCCATTTATGCAGTTGCAACTTACTTTGTTCAATTCATTTATTTTCACTGATCATGCCAGTCTCCTTTGGCATCTTTGTCAAAATGGAGCATTTATATGATCGCAGCACAATGGAACGAGATAAAAGAATATAAAATGGTGCTGCTACGTTGGCCAAAATGGGAATACTGAGTTGACCATTGACAACTGCTCCATGATGAGTGTTAAGTTGCTTGATGAACACCAAGCGACTTGCAAACCAACGCTATGGATGGGAAGATGGATGCCAAGTTTCTGCCGTTAATGGGTCTTTGCGCGCTTTGCTAACGCCTTCCTGCGTGTGCATTCTTCTCGCCAATGTGATGCTAAATGCAATTAGTGCAAGTGGCCGGAGAAAGGCGAGACCATTCATCAGAAGTCAGCCGAACCCATGTGCACATTTTTCAATCTGCACTCGAGTAATTACGCACAGTTAACGTGTGCATTAAAAACGTTTCGTTTAGAGTAGAGAATTGGGCTGATGTTATTTTCGCGAAGGAATGTTTTGCCAACGTGACAAAAAGGACAACTCCATAAGACTTCATGCAAGCGAGAAGTGGATTGGCAGACAATAGAAAAGGCTGCTAAAAGGCACACGGGTAAAGTGAATTGCAAAGATGAGGTAATATCTCCAAATGGATAATATGCGTTTACGGGAGAGCGTGCCTTTGCGATTTCCGGCAACGAAGAGAACCGGAAAAGGGGAAAGGCAATGAAATCCGAGCGTTGTAGTACGTTGTAGTGTATGGCGAGAGGCGTGACATGACGCCCGGTCTTCTGTTTCCTTCTATCCCACTATCAAATGCATGTTGCCAGCGCTCTCCTGAATACACTACCGATAACAAACATTGGAACTGGACTTTGCCATGCTCAGGTTGGTAACAGTCTGAATACCACCTTTGCAATGAGGCACTTTGTGTGTGGCTCTACTTGGTCCCATTGGTTAATGTTGAGGCAAATTCAACAGAAGCACCCCTCGAGACATCTTTCATAGAGAATTCGATAGCTGTTCATTGCGTCAATCTATTACTGCACGGGTGCCTAGGCTAGGCTGTCGCCGACACTGGCATTCGTCTCCCAGTGGACACTAAACTCACATTTGACTGCTTTCATTTCCTTTTATGCCCTACCCCTGTAAGGTGGCCCATAATCATTAGTGCCTAGTCAGTAATCGAATTCGGTTGTGTGCTGTGGTGTAGATCAATGCGAAAAAAGCGACAAACTCTGCAGGGTTCAGAGGCGCCACTTTAAACAAATGCATCGAGGGTAGGGTACGTTGTTAAAAAACATGCAGTAAGTTAGACCAGCGCTAAAGCTGCCAGCATCTAAGAGATCCGATTGGTTACGAGCATACAGTCTCTACTGGATCAATGTGTCCTCAGTAAAGTAACTGTTTACTGATGAATTTCGCTACCAGTCACTTCATATGCCTCACCATTTGCGATTCACCTGCACTGTTAGATGCACTCGACTCTCGCTAGTGATCAAGGAGAAGGAGCAACAACCGAGTGCCAAGACTTGGTTAATTCTAGTCCGGGAAATGAACGCACATTCTCGTTCTCACATATCCCTGGCCGATTTATTTGCAGTCAACGTCTGACACCCACTAAGCGACTGACAACTTGCCTCCTATTGCCCACATAGACATGGCAGATTTCGCACGGCTTGGCCTCTTTGTCCATAAGGATTGGCAGCTTCAGTCTTACATGTCCATTTTAATGGAAACAGTCAAGAGAACTGGCATCGTGGCTGCTGCTGTGCCACCGACCAGCAGGTGCACCTGAACGACTCGGCATTTCATACAATCACTGGCTACCTCTCGGAAGTCAGGAAGTCCGTCCGCCCATTTGGATTGCGGTCAGCACTCCTAATTTGAGTGTCAAAACAAACGAATCTTCCATGAAAAGCTCATGATGCCACATCTTCACCTCGAATGCAAGCGCCACACTATGCATATTCGCTGGCGAATGCCTCCATTTTCGTGCGAATGAAAGATGCAGCTTCGTTTTAAGTACGTTCTTCAGCCCCGGTGTTGCGCCCTTTGAGGTAAGAGGAAGTGCATTTAGATGAACTGTATCTCGAACCAACTTCTGTCAACTATGCTCACGAATGTGGCATAGAGATCGCCACTAATGGCAATACCAAAGCTCCAGCTGTGACCAAGTGTTGTGGCCCACCCCTCTACCAACTTGCTGCCATTGTTAACATCATCGTTCCCATTACTGCAGCTGCTAGTCTCATTATCTCTCCCTAGGAAATGTTCTACCTCGAAATGTGCCAAATCTGTTTTTGTTGCGTTTGACATCAAGCAACAGGACCAGCTGGGGTGCCATAATTTTGTTGCCTTGCATGATAGTCAAAGCAGGTGCTCACAACAAGTGCTTTGTTTTAGAGAGAGGTGGCAAAACGGCTTCCACGTTGGACATCCTGTGCCGTTATGACCAACGTTCCCATTGACAGCTAATCGTAATGGTATGATGCCAAGCAATTATTTCGGCGTTAGTGCTGGCTAGTCAGTAGAAGTTCTGGGTTAGTGTTCCCGACGTGAGAAGATGTTGGGCAAATGGTGTTGACTCGCAAGCATTTTTAACTTCCGAGTGTACAATCAAGCCTTGAATGGTACAGTAATCTATGATTTCAAAACGACATGAAGGAACCGCAGCTAGGTGATTGGTGTGTTAGATGATAAGAAGGATAGAGGATCAATCCAACTTTAGCGCCATCGCGCAGTCATAATGGACCTTAATTTGGCCCTGACGTATGTCTCACATCAAGCTAAGTCAGCCTACAAATCCTAGTAATGAAAATGGGAATTCGCTAATGCGTCGTCTCTTCCAAATTAAGGACAAATCGCTGGCAGGCAGTGCATTGACACGAATTCTTTTAAAGACTAAAATCAGCCCGTAGCTATAACAGATATACTCATAAAATTGGTCGAAAACATGAAATGAGCCACCCTTATCTAGTTTAATGTCTAGTTTTTTCACAGTAGTGGATCACTTACAACCGTTATCTCCTTTTGCTGGACCTAAATTATCTGCACCGTATCTTAGTGTTTTTTTGCTACCTTCGTTTTCTCCGCGACGTGTGGTGGGTATTTGCTGTTGTGGGAAGCGACACCGCATTGGCTCTGTGAAGATTAAACAGCTGGAAACGCGGAATTATTAGTGGGTGTTGCTGGAATGGCACAAGAAAAATAGGAAACATCAAGGCCTGTGGATGGAAGGTAGAATTGCAATTTTATGGGATCTAGTAGATGATGGTGAGGGTCAGCGACAGCCTGCCATGGCGTCCCGTTCATTGAGGAACCACAGAAGTTGTGCTATGTAGGTCCGAGCTAGTACACGTCTACGCACATGGTGGAGGTCAAACGCTCGCATCGCTGACTCCCACTTACCCACTGCAGTCATCTACACCTCACCCTAGTCTTCTCTGCTGTTCTGCATTCCTTTGCTCATCTCTCCGACCATTTGTGATACTTCGCGTAGCCAAACGCCATTCCATCACACCGCATCCCTGCAAACGCACTTGCAGCGATTCACAGCTTCTATTGCGATTCGCGAAGCAGGCTGGAATAGCCTGTGGAACACATCCCAGTCATCTCACAAAGTCAAGGTTGGGCTGGTGCTGTTTATATTGCGCCACTGCACACTCGTCACTAGAAATTACTGTTTTACGCATGATCGGGGCCAGATGAGGTGTATTTGGGCAAGGGCTGGAAAGGGGTTTTTCGCGTGCTACAGCTGCATGGGGTAATTCAAGAGGGCCTCTCCGTGCCCGACTGCTCGAACCCCTCGGACAGGCGCATCATTCGCAAAGAAGGCGTAACGCATGAGTGGTTAGCTGCAAGTGAAGGGTACAAAGCAGGCAGCACCCTTATAAAATTCCTGTTTCTAGGTCAAACTAGGACAAACTAGAGGACAGACAGAAGACACAAATGGCTGGCTCTCTACCACGAGCAGGCAGATGGGCCGTGACATGACCACGTTGTATTATAAACTGCCTATTAGCTGTCCACTGTATCTCAGCAATGTCTGCTCCCGGATTGTTCACGCCAATGGATTTGGCGATCGCTACACAAACACGCATTTCGTAGAAATTCCTAATATGACTGCATTGTGACAAATTAGACACCTTACTGCGATTGGCTGCTTAAACCAAGAAGTTATTGCAAAGTGATTGCACCTTGCCATGGGGTGAAATGGCATTCATTCCATATGCCGGTTGCAACATGTTCGCACCTTCTAGACGACAACTTAGCAGGGCTACCAACAATCACTGCGCTCAACTCAATTCCACTTCACTCCACCCCAATCAAATGCTTTCATTGGTCGGCCAGTAAAGAAGAGGAGCACCGAGTGGTCGATGGAGGTTACGAATAAAAATCCTTCTTCCCACTCATTTGCACATTCCTCCTAGAGTCGGACTACCGAGTGGACATCTAAGACGCGAATAAGGATGTCCGATTGTTTTGCAAATGAGCTGCAATCAGAGAGTCAGTGAATTGGCACCATGTAAAAGATTAAAGATTGCTAAGCAGCGCAAACCGTCTATCATAAGCAGTAAGCCTAGGCCAACGTACAATTGTTACTCAAGGTTGCAAATTGAAGTTGGGTTTGGCCTGCGCAATCGAATCATAGTCGTCCCCCAATTTGTGTCATGCAACACTCCACCATGTCTCACGCATAAGTGGGAGGGATTTTCTCGCTCCCCAAGTTCAGCTGCCACGATGAGATGAATGCAGATTAGTCAGCTGCCCAGTGGTGTTGCTATGTGCGGGTAAAGCCGTGATGGGATTCGGTCCACTCGCCTTAATATTCGCTGCTGCGTGCTTTGCATAAACAGTCGCGCATGCGAAAGACTTGCTCAAATCTCAAGAAAATGTGTAGCCTTCTGCAAGTGATTGGATATTAATGGCGCGTCCCACATGCATAATCAGGTGGAACATGTAAGGTTAAAGTCGCTGGGCCGCGCCATGCGGCGGCGTGACTACATGCGCCACCTTACATCTGCTCTGCAGAATTGTTTGAGGTCTAGCTTTGCTTCCATGTCCCAAGCCATTCTCAATGTAGTTGGTCTTCATAGCATGCATACATAATGAACAGTGGTTGATCCTGCGTTGCATGCATTAGCAGTGGTCAGTTCGAAATGTGAATTTCGTGGAGCAACGTTGAAACTGCGCCTCTTTTACTGCTTTTCCCGTCAATGCATTTGGCAGCCACCACGGCAATGGAGGGAACAATGCTACCAAACTAGTTTCGGTCTCAGGAGAGCTTCATCAGTCCAGGGTAGTATGGCTGGCAAAATAGCTAAATACTCTCCCTTTCACCTGTGTGCTTTCACATGCAGATGTGTTGCCAGCCCTAGATTAGTGCTGTTGGTGAGGAAGGCGAATGCTTATTACTTGCCAGTGAAGAGAGGATAAGGTTCAAGGCAAACTTTTATAAAGGAGGAGGCTCGACAATATAATTGTGGTAGTCAAAGTAGTACAATGGCACCAGGGACACATCGGCAACCGTGACGGCTTTCTTGGACCTACGCCAACAAAACACCATTCTGCAGTGCTACATATCGTTTAAGTGCCAGGGATTATACGTAAGATGCGTGCATACAATCCTACACAGGAATAGTGAGAAATCGGCCATCGTCAGCAGTCCTCCCCCCAGACTAACTAAACAGCCTGCAACCTATCAATCTGGGATGCTGGGGTAGTGCAGTACGAGGAGTGCGAGTTTGCCGTCCAGATCGATGAAGCAGAGGAGTGACAGCGGTGAGATCCGAACCCGCGCCTTAGACTACTCGGCCACGCTGCCTGTTAACCAATAATTTCTTATGCATTCTTGCCCTCAATTTTGTAAAAATGTTAACACAACTAACCTATGTCACCTCATCCTGATTGAGGCGCGTCACATTGTCACAGGTATCGCCACCCGACGCGATGCTTGGTGGGAATTAATCACCAAAGGATGAATGGACGAAAGGAAGGAGGAAAATGCGAAATCAGCCATATGGATTAGTGGTCAAATAAATGACCAAGTCAGGTGGCAAGCTTTGACGTCTCACAGTTGTTGTGTTCTAAGGGAAGCCGGAACCATCGCTCATTATGGCAGCCACAGAAACGTGGAGTTATACGCTCGCAGATAACGTCTGCTACCACTAGTAAGCCGTTATTTCTGGCGTCGGAGGTTGATCGATGCCAGAACGGAGGAAGAGGAATGGAGTGAAAGAGCACTGGAAACTTCTTGGATGCATTGATTAACTCTCAGTTTTTGGGAGTTCAAACGACTTTGAATCCTTGCCGTTCCACCATTAACTTCCATCAAGGCTGGTAGTCCACACCCTACCATGTGCACGGTGCCAGCTCCCGTCTTCGAGTTAGTTCCGGGATTCTTGCATCATGCTCAAGCATAAGAGCATGCTCCGCAGGGTCAGTATATTATGTTCTTGAGATTTCTTGCATCGCTTCGCCACCCTACTCCAATTCTCTCCTTAACCTCCACAAAAATATACACAAGGTGGTGCATGCATTCAGCGAATTTGCCATCTTGCTACCATAATTAAGCAAACACTTTGACATACCACCATCCTGTCAGCCTCGCTATCTCCTCCGGCCTGTCAATCTATATCAGGAATATTTGTCGCACAATGCGTTAACACATTGGCTCTCATCATGCATCCGAAAACCCACGAATGACCACCACTATCACAGACACCGCATGCTATGTCGTCGGTGTGGAAGGCACATTATCAAATGTTCTCCCCATAGTAGTCAAACACCACTCCTTGGATTGAAGTCCATGCAGAGCGGATATTAGGAAACAGGACGATGCACAATCTCTGCTCCCGAACTGCCCAAGTGCTTAGGCTAAAGAGGCTCCATCACGTCTCTCCCATGGACGGCAGCAAGTTTGGGTGCCGCTGAAGGTTGAGCACGAGTGCACAGAAGTCAAAATGGCCATGGCGAAAAGAAGTATTGCTATCTTGCATTCAAAAAGGATAAGTGTTGAACCATCAGTGTCGGTGAAAACAGCCTGGCTTCTATTGTATGTCAATTTACCGCTCCCGGTAGTTGACCGCCATATTAAACACTCGGCGATACCAACGGCGCTGCTTCCACCATGCATTTTGATTGTTGGTTCGCCTGGTTTCCGATGTCTCCCTTGCATTTGACTGCATAAGTGCTCTAGACCCAATGTTGAAAGTGAGGTGGGGATTTGCGGATCACCGCTCAGAGCGCATCGTTGTCAGTCCCCTCTTCTGCCCTCAGCATTCACTTGAGCTAGCATGATCGACCCTTCAACATGGCTCATGGTTTTAAGAAGCAGCACAGCGAGCAGCACTCCAGTGTGAAGGTATTTTACAAATGCAAGCATCCGACACAACCTCAGGTTTATTTGCACAGCCAAGACTTGTCCCTCACGAAAACTGTCGCGCATTAGGTGGCAAGTGCTTCGAGTGAAAATGAGAGCTAAGCCAATGACTTTGGCTCTCTTCCCTTGCCTGCATCTATGTTTCATTGTTTTACTTCATTTTGTCGGGCTTCTTTTCAGGCTCTTACTAAGGAAGGGATGTCGTAGCTGCATTGCGTTCCATTTCCTTGATTCACGGAATTCGCTTTTGTCAGATGCCATGCGCGAACTCGTACGATTGGCTACAAAGGTTGTGTGTCAATGTCTGTTGCTTCACCCGACGCCAAGACTTGAGTAGGAGTGACACGCTCTGGCGAATATGCTTGAAATTACATATTTCGCAACATTTGACCGCTTGCGTCCGATTTTCGAAAGTAGAGCGAGGAAAGCGATTGCACCCTACCAAATGAGGGATTTGGCAAAATGACTCCTTCCAGCTACTCTTACGGACCGAGGCTGCGAGTTTGGTCTTCTGTTGCCGCAATCCAAAATGGGAACAATAGTTCAAGTCTTGTGCGCAGGCTTTCCCTTTACTTACGCGATGATGGTGCCGTTGCGCCAACAAGGCAGACCGCATTAACTAGTCAAAATCATTACCTACTCGAGGTGAGACGGTGTGGATTTACCTTTTTACAATGACTAGCTGCTTGTGAGTGTGGCAATCCGCCTGTGGTTTCTTCCACAAACGCCTTCCACTTGCAATCCCATAGGGCTTGCAAGTGGCATCGAAGCCATAAATTGGAGCGCTCGTGGGCCGCAGCTGAACAAAAGTTGACGCATAGTAGTATTCACGCAGTAAACTCGGCGGCGTGTGGCTATCTGTTACCTGGACCCCCAAGTGAAGCCCTTTGAAGTACAAATTATTTTTAGAATGAATGTCTTCTTTGACGGAAAACCGATTTATCACAGCAGTTAGTGAAATTCCTGCCCTCCTGCCATCTCAATCTCATGGTACCAATAAGAATTTTCGTTCCTTACCAATGGTTGTAGCATGTGGATGAAAGGTTGGGTGGGATAAATTCGTCGGTCCGAAACTGATATTGTGTGCAACTCGAGGTGGGGAGCAGATCCGCTGAGTTGCATCGGTCTGGCAGTGCCAGCCAGCAAACCGACAAACAGTTCAATTAAATCACTAATGCCCAGTCATGCAGAACTTATGAATCTCTACATGAATTGCATTCTTCCGTTTCGTTTCCATCCCCACAAAAGCCACTTCCTGTTTAACACTCAAAGTCCCCTCTCCATCACTTCGTTTGCATTCTGGTTCTCACTTTTCGCAGGAATGCTTCAACCTTGAGCTCACTCATTGTATCATAATCCCAATGAATTGAGGTGTGCTGTCCCTCATTGTCGACTTTGGCCATTCCTTTCCCAAAGTTTTGCAAATGCAACAAGCTTGACTGACCCAAACGTTCCCAAGCAAAAACGTTGCCAACTCCTGCACTTTTTGACCCGTCGCAGTTCAAGAGTCGTCACCCCCATGCGAAATATTACTGATCCCAATTAGCACTGTTCGCCTTGTTAGTGTAGTTTGTGTGGATGCGCCACCTTGGCCGTGCATTTGTGGCCCGCTTCGTTGGTGAATACCAGCAAGGGCTGGCATACATAGGGTCTGTTATGCAATGGCCGGACCAATCGCTGTGACTGCTCAAAGCCTCATATGGCTGCAATGACATATGGAGGCTTCTTCTCGTATTATGTGCTGCCATTCTGACACTGGCGTTCTTCGGTCAGGGTCAACTTTACCCGAGGTCAGCTGCGGCCTCTTCGATCGGCTAGTGAACTCGAGTCGCAGATGCGCATTTCCTGTTTTCGGTGTTTCCTAGGCAAAAGCGTCGATAGGATGACGTTTCTTACCTGCTACTGATCCCGATTGTATGAATCAAATTGTCGTCTGCTGTAAGTTTGTGGAATGGTCTAGTCTTCAACAGCCACACCTTAACCATTTGGGCTAATGCCTTGGGAAAGCCGTAAACGAGTCACCCTGAGTGGGAGGCATGTTTGTAGCCTTAGGCTCCAAAAACCTTCGGTTTATCCGTTAACCCACCAAAACCGGTGTTCTTGATTTAATTTACTTCAGTCAGTCGCATGACTCAGTGGGCTATGTTTATGGATCTTGCTTTAGGCGCGAAAGGTGTCGTCTTTTAATTGCGGCTGAGTCCACTGTGTACTGAGCAGCAAAGGGCTAATTTGGCTTAATGCGGCATCTGGTGTCAACAACCTTAGACGCAGCAGCGCGGCGTCAAAAGTCCATCGATGTGCCAGCAGCTCGCAGGAGGTCCATCACTTCTTCTACCCCTCTTACTTGCAGCATATTCCTGCCAATAATTTGAAAGTGTGACTAGAATATGCCGCAAGTAACTTGGTAGTAGAAGGGTTGCGAGACGGACAGGTAATTTCCTGACAGAAGTAGACTAGTTAATAATTTGAAAATGTGACTAGAACGTGCTGCAAGTAAAAGGGTTAAAAGAAGTGATGGACTGATAATTTGTAAGGATTTCACGTAAACTTGGGAGTCTGGCTTGCGCCTCTACAAAGCACGAGTTGCCCCCCAACCGTGCCACGCAGCGGATGCGATGCACCTGCAACAAACCCGCCGGTGCAAGAGGTGGAGAGGTGGTAGAGTCGACGTCGCGAGCAAGATCTGGACCTACGCGGGGAATCTTGGACGGTTTCTAGGCCCATAACCTCAACCACTCAGCCATCGCGACACCCCGTAACATTCTTACTTTAACTTAACAAGTAATGGCAAATATGCACAAACAACATTGACATCGCGACCTTCAGACTGTGAACCTCACGCGCTGACCATCTGCCTGCGACCCACTTCCGATAGCGCCACCCACATCGGTTTGTCCGTTAGCACGCCTCAACGCCGGCACCCACGCTCTGCAGGCGAGTGGATGGGCACATCACTAGTGAGATCAAAACATTGTGTATATTTCCACAGTTTGCTGCCGCGAATCCACCACCCAACTGCCTTCTAGAATAGCCTTTTTGGTAAATTAAAACCATGCTCAAAAGCACGTCTCGCTGCTGCTGTTGGTGTTTGCATGTATTCTGCACACCCTCTGCTATTTTAGTCTTCGCTTGCTGTATTGATCGTCAAAGCTGAATACGCATTCTCGCCATCGTTTTGACGTTTTTATGGTAGTTGCAACTAATCTGCCACCATTTTATGCAGACAAGCGTAGGTCATATTGTGCTTCATGCCGAGGCCTAGAAGGGGTGGATGGGTAGACTGCGGCCTTATGTGCCGACAGGAACCGGCTGCGTCAGTCGCCAGCAACTTTTATGTGCACATTATGCCTGAAAAGCTACGTAATTTTTAACAGGGTGCAGCACATTCCCCCCGCTTGTCCATTGCCGTGCACATGCGCAGGTGTTGGTGTGCACTGAAGGCCTTCGTGTGCTTTGTGTTTTAATGAAGTGCTGGCCTTTAAATTGGCACGCAGCACCGTCGCCAAAGCCATCAAGCAGGCGGATTGAGGCAACGGTGTCAGTGTTTTGCGCCCTTAAGTGCATTTTTCAGCAATTATTCTAGATGGTGGGCTGATGGCTGCGCAATGAGTCGAGGTCTGTTCCAGATAATCGAAATGCTCCAATTACAAGCCTGCTTCCCGCGCTTCTTCTGTATTACACACAGATTGTCACGTTCACCATTATTACGGTGATGGGGAATTTGGCTCGATCAAATTCAGCTGTGATTGTAACTAAGATGGCTACCTGACTGCTCTTCAAATGGCCGACTGTAAAAAACGATGCCTGCCTTTCCCTCTTCCAACTGTAAACTGGGGTGACAGAACAACGCATTCCATGCTCCGTTAAGCATAAATAGTGACGTTGTCAAGCGCAATGATGGCAAGCCACCAGCGTCGGACATCGCAGTTGAATAGGCAGAGCCCGTTGCTGCTGTTGAGGCTGGGGGTGTCGATTGACCGTGGCCGCCAATGGTAGGGGTGGCATTGCTGTAACCGACAGGGTGAGCCCTATTTTTCCATCTATTTGAATAACTATGGGGCGGAAACTGTGGCGGTATTGGTGGCAGCTGCTGGCACATCGATGGACTTTTGACGCCGCGCTGCTGCGTCTATGGTTGTTGACGCCAAATGCCACATAAAGCGTTTGGTATTGGTGGCGGCAGCGGAGGTGGTGGCCTAGTTGAGCTGACATGACAGCAGCTTTGATGACTACTCTTTGACGTTGCAGCAATGAGTCCGTCTCCAGAGAAGACTGCCGGGTTTCCTGCTGCCGTACAGACTTTTCTCCTCCAAGCCATTTGTGGCGCATCTCGAAGCTGAAGCATAACTTCTTCCACCGCCTTTGTGCGCAGTCACACAAGCGAACGTTAAGCTGCTGCTGGAGACATTTCGATCTGCTCGCTGTCAGTAGAAAAGGAAACAGTGCTGATGAGTAGGTTACAATGGAGGGAGCAAAACAAGTGCCTTCACTAACAACGGCATGTTCATTCATATCGTCAGACATTGTGTGTACACTGACACCTACGTTAACAGTTGCCCTGGCTTCTGATTTCAATGGAGGCACGTTTCATTTGGTTGGAAAAGGTAATTCGCTGACAGAAGCAGACCTCAGGGAAGCCAGTCACCTAGGGCGATTATGCGTGCTCAAGTTTCCGAACAGTTCGTTAGGCAGTCGAAAAACTGTGCTATTGCTTGTTCTCTTCCGAGTGGACCTTTAAGCATGCTGATTATCACTACAAGTTCGTGACGCACCAGTCGCCTTATTTATGCTAATTGGACTGCCACAGACCCAGATCCAGTGCGCTGTGGCCTCGATTGGCAGGGCGGCGGACTCATACACGCAGGCCTTGCCACTATGCGAACACACATCTGACCGACAAAGAAAATTGATGGTATGATTGGCTGGCAGGGCACTTGCCAGCAACCGCAACACACGTGCCTAACCCTGCTAAATCTGTGGCGAATGGTAGGACACTTACCGGCACCGTCCTCAGTCTCATTTTGAATTAAGTGTGCATCTTTAAGGCGACTATTATAAACGGGTGCGTGACCGTTGACTCTGTCTGATTGACGGTGGAGCATTCAATTGGCATAAGGGCCCTATTTCGACGGGAAGCAAAGCTCTGCATCGCCCGTCATTGGAGTGCTGCGTGATGAGAATGCGGCAGATGCACATCCCCGGGCTCTGCTGCCTGCTACCAAAGCGATGTCCATCACATTCGCCACACACCAGCTTCCAGTGCTCAATGAGTTGGCTATTGCTGATGCAGTTGTGCTGATGTAGGACAGGCCCGCAACGTTAATTCAACGCGGGACCCATCGCCTTGACCACTCAGCCATCGAGTCAACCTCAGCTTCTTGCTTCATTGAGGATCCGAATGTCAGCAGTGTGTGAATATAGTGCGGACGCTCGGACTACTATCCAAGGCGCAGCATAACAGCGATTTGTCAATGTGCACTGTGACTGGCGCCATCTTCGGGCAGCACGTTAACAAGGAGCAGCTTAAACCCTCTCAATTCTCTACCCTCCTCACCTCCGATGTCCACATCACTCTCCCCAATCTGCGATTATGTCTCTGTAATGCTGTGTTGCAGTGAAGTTTCCGCCACTAGTGAACCGAAGCTTGTTGTTCGTTTACGTGTGCTTCGACGCAAAGAAATGAAGGCGGCAGTTGAACGTTCTCTCGTAGGTGATGAACAATTGGCTTGCTGTCAGGTGCAGACGAGGTGTGTGAGCTGAGGTGGTCTAATGTTGTGCTCTGGATAAGGTATCGTCACCTGTGGCGTAGACGTTGCAGCACCTCTCCCTTCCCAAATACATGGGGAGGGGACTCGGACAGCGGTCATGAGGAGCGAATCAAGGCAGTCTAATAAATCCACAGCCCGAAATGCCGTTTGGTGGAACTCGAAGATGAGTCGTGTTCCTGCTGTTTGGCATGGCATTCAGACCATCCTTAGTGCCTACCAGAGGTGCTTCTCTTCTGTGGCTAATCAGTGCGTCAGAATAGGCTTCTCAAGATGATGCCTACTGATGGTTGAAGTATAGGTGTTGCGTTTCGGTGAGAGGTATTTATTCAGTAAAATCGTGAATTGGCGTGACATTTTCGTCTGGAGACGTACGTGAGTGCATCGTCAATGCATCGTCGGTCTGATCGGGTTAAGCCAAAATTAGTTCGGCGAAATTGCTAGGACAGACTGCGATGTTTTTGCTGATTTGCAAGTGGGATGGCTCCAGCCCTAACTGCGTTTGCTCCGGCCATCGATATCTAGACGTATTGGGCTTTGTCAAATTTGTACCCATTTCCATTTTGCAACGTGGCAAAGTGCCACTCCAATTGATCAAGCACCCAGGGGGCGTGGTTGATGACCAACGTTGTTTTGGCGTGCTGTGCGCAATTGGTGAAGGCGGTCAAGTCAGTCCAGGATTTGCAGAAAAATTGCCTAAATCCCGCCTATTAGGCAATCCAATTGCGACTAAATGGTCGGAACACCAAATGAGATTTCTGTGAAGAGCGCAACTGTTCCTCACGCACGAATAGCATACATCCGTTTACAGAATTTGGCAGTAGCCAGATGAATCTCCTGTCTGCTTTTAGGCTTGAGCGCTCACATCCTAGCGTACAGAATAAACCGTTCCAGGGTAGAGGTACATAGCACGCCTAAACGATACTTCAGATCTGAAAGGGATACTCTGCGACGTGCCGTTGATTGGGACTTCTTTTCGTCGGCTCACAAGAGGCAGATTTCATCTCATATCTACGAAGGGTTGACTTCTGCACTACCCGACTGAACAACTTTGGTCGTACTGCCTCGACTGTGCTGATTGCGATTGCACACAATCGTGGTAAATAAGCGTGGATCCGACAAACACCAACCAATCAGACATATTAGTGTTTTCCAAGTCTAGCAGGCAGCAGAAGCGGTTCCTTCAAAGGCTTTTTAAGGATTGCAGAACGAGTGCATATGTCGTTGGTGGAGTAGGGTACTTATTCGCAGGTTAATGAGCAGGAAGACACAGATAAAGGGGATGAGTTGCGCAGTTCACATCAAGCCGGTTCTAACACCTTTGATCCCAAAGTCAAGCAACTTAACTGCACTGGGTGAATGCTGATGCCAACAATCGAGCCAAGTACAGCGCACTCTTGTGAGAGGCGGATGAACGGAGAAGTGACGGGATCCGTCATTGTCACACCGAATCAGCCACCTTCTTGCTAGTAGTGAATCTCATACATTACCTGATGGCAGGGACACTCACAATGGAAAGTGGGTCCTTTGGAAACAACGCAAGGATAGACCGTTTGGTTGCACTTAGTAGGCGGGTATTGACGGTGCGATTCCACAGTGCCGTGCAGAAGAGAAGTTTGCTCGGCAGCACAACCGTCCCCATCATGCAAATCAGTCACTGCAGAAATGAGTAGTGCTGCAGGGTTGGGAAGGAGCAGGGCAATCAGTTGGATGTGGCATCGCTTCAGTGAAATGAAACTCCCAACTGCTTCAGCACACGCGTTTCTGACAGTTGACCAGAAGATCTGTGGCGAATGCCGACGGGTTCCGGAGGTCGTTGAATAATACACAGTGGTGGTAAGCTATACTATTTGGAGGTGCTGTTTTGCCAGACCTGGGTAAATGCTAGGTCTTTTATTGCTGAGTAGAGCTGGTCATTCCCTCGCCTATTTTGCACTCTTTTCGGTGAGTGCTATTCCCTCCAAGAAGCCCATGCTCCAGGAAGGCAACTTATTTTTGCGGAAAATGGCAATCTTCTGGACTCGAGGTCAATCGTGCATTTCAAGGCTCCACGGCATTAGTCTTGTGTTGGCGTTATACTGTCAGGTATCTCCATCCAAGACAAGAAAGTCGTGCAGATAAGCCGTGCTTTTTAGTGCGGCTGGCTGCATAGGACATTGGAGTGTGGACGCCGAGCACAAGAGTCCGAACGACATGGATCGGAATCCATAAAGTGCACTTCGCTCCGTAAAAGCTGTTGTTGATCTGCTTTCTTTCACCAACTTTGTATGCCAGTATCCTGGCTTCAAGCCAATTAATGTGCCTGGCAATTTGTTCGCGCCGAGTGATTGTAGCGCGTCCTCTCCAGTCACGACGTTCACATTCCCACGTTCCATGCAATAGAGCGTGCTATATTTGATCTCTATTGGCAGGATCGCAGAGGCTCACGGTGAATTTGGCAGCATGGCAAGTTTATTTTTAACAATGCGGTCAGTTAAATAGTCTAATCCTAGGAGGCGGGTGGTAGACATCTGCATGCTTAACAAATGGGTCCAGTCGAACAGGGACTTGTTGCATTCTCCGCGGAATCTGTTTGGTCCGGTGTGGGCTTCGCCGGAATGGCATGTTCACACATTTGCTCATCCCCCAGCAATGTATTTTTCTCTCGATTTCGGTAACGTGGATCATCTTCGCTTTGGATTGGCTCCCTTACTTGTAGGTAGTCTGCGGCCGCCAGTTTTCGCCGAGATCTTATTGATAGCCAGACGGCTAATTTGGTTTCAGTGTCTTTCTGGATGCATCAGATGCATTCCGCGCCCCAACTCCTCTGTCTTCGCACATGCAAGCCTTTGACTATGAGTAGTGCTGCTTCCCTACCTCGTATCGTGCCAACTCCTGGAAAGCGTTCCCATTGGTCTGCCTACGGCAGCGCAAATTCCATAGGCGACCTGCTCCATTGGTGCTGGCCGGTAGCGGCAACAGGAAAAGCATACGTCAAGGTTCAGTCTTATCTTTGCAAGGGATTGAGTTGAATACACTAACGCGACAATTTGGAGCGACGGCGATTATCGGAGCATGGGCTATGCCCGAGTCGCCTAAACAGACAAGGGAAGGGTTTCATTTCATCGCCTCATGCAACTGGCTAAATCGGATCGAAGGTATTGTTGAGCAGAAGTGAAAAGCGCGAATGACGCGGATGAGGGAAATTTGGCCATCCCGATCGCTGGTTCAGCCCCATTTGTCATCATGGGAGCTGCCAATGTTCAAGGAGAATTGGGTGAGCGCTGTGGCTCGCTCATTGATGTGTTAATGACAGAATGACGCCTTTATCCAGCTCAAAGATTTTGACTTCTACCTCGATTTTAGCATTCACGAGACTACCCCTCCAATTCTAATCAAGTTAATTATTCAGCATAAATGCACTAAAGGTTTCGACTCCACATACTCATGCAGACCTCGGTGGTGCCGCGACGCCAGTTGGTGAAGCGACAGCGCGGGTTTGAAGGTAAGACTTGGCGGCCCAATTGGGTGGTACAGCATGCAAACTTGGGGGCAAAGTCACCAGCTGCGCATGATGAGCACATCAGTCGAGACGAGTTTAAACATGCCTTCCCATGAGAACACTGCTTTTGCTAGCACATGTCCGTGTGGTAGGGTGTGCCGGTACACGTGGTCTGTGCATGTCGGTCGGCGAAATCGCTGCCACTGGACTAATTATCACACCGAACCCTCGATTTTCGCTTCATTGGTGCTAGCGCGAGTTTCAAAGCTCGCCACAATGGATAGATTGGGGTTACGTGAATCGATGCAAATGGATTTGTCCGAAGAAATCGTAGCTTCTAAAATGCGGAGTCACTGGATTTAAGTTTGCAATCTGCTTGCAGCGCTCCTCCAATTGTACAGCTACTTAGCCTTCAACACCGTTTGCAACCGCGAAATATGCATTAAAAGCCCAACACACCAGTAAAACTACAATAAAATCCCTTCTCGTGACTGCCCCAGGCGACTGACATCAGTCGAATTCCGAAAAAGATGACTCATTTATGCTTGGATAATCAACTCAAGCCTGGAACATTTGTGCTGACGAGACGTCAAGGAAGATTTGTAAGTGGTTGGAAGAAGAGTGGGAGGCTTTGTGCGGTGATAGAGTAGTTGTAAATGTTCCTTTCGTTGGGTTCCTACCAATAAAGAAGATGATGGCAAGCAATGCACAACCCTTGCATCGATGAAGATGTGGCATCATGAGTTTTTCACGGAAAATTCGTTTGTATTGACACTCAAATTAGGAGTGCTGACCGCAATCCAAATGGGTGGATGGACTTCCTGACTTCCGAGATGTAGACGGTGATTGTATGAAATGCCGAGTCGTTCAGGTGCACCTGCTGGTCGGTGGCACAGCGGTAGCCACGATGCCAGTTCTCTGGGCTGTTTCCATTAAAATGGACATGTTAGACTGAAGCTGCCAATCCTTATGGACAAAGAGGCTAAGCCGTGCGAAATCCGCCATATCTATGTGGGCAATACGAGTCAAGTTGTCAGTCGCTTAGTGGGTGTCAGACGTTGACTGCAAATAAATCGGCCAGGGACATGTGAGAAGGAGAATGCGTGCTCATATCCCGAACCAGAATTAACCAATTCTTGGCACTCGGTTGTTGCTCCTTCTCCTTGATCATTAGCGGGAGTCAAGTGCATCTAACAGTGCAGGTGAATCGCAAATGGTGAAGCATATGAAGTGACTGGTAGCGAAATTCATCAGCAAACAGTTACTTTACTGACTACACACTGATACAGTAAAGACTGTATGCTCATAACCAAACGGCTCTTTTAGCTGCTGGCAGCTTTAGCGCTGGTCGAACTTACTGCATGTTTTGCAACAACGCCCCCTACCCTCGATGCATTTGTTTAAAGTGGCGCCTCTGAACCCTGCAGAGTTTGTCGCTTTTTTCGCATTGATCTACACCACAGCACACAACCGAATTCGCTTACTGACTAGGCACTAATGATTATGGGCCACCTTACAGGGGTAGGGCATAAAAGGAAATGGAAGCAGTCAAATGTGAGTTTAGTGGCCACTGGGAGCCGAATGCCAGTGTCAGCGACAGCCTAGCGTGAGCACCCGTGGATTGAGATACCACAGAGTTTATGCTACGCAGGTCTGGGTTAGCACACCTCCGCTCGGGGTTACAGTCCCTTCCTCCTTCACCTGAATCATTGCCACTCTTATTAGCATTACCAAAATCAATGCAGTAATAGATTGACGCAATGAACAGCTATCGAATCCTTTATGAAGGATGTCTTGTGGGGTGCTTCTGTTGAATTTACGTCAACATTAACCAATGGTGAACTCAGTATTCCCATTTTTGCCGACGTGGCAGCACCATTTTATATTCTTCCATCTCGCTCCATTGTGCTGCGATCATATGAATGCTCCATTTTGACAAAGATGCCAAAGGAGACTGGCATGATCAGTGAAAATAAATGAATTGAACAAAGTAAGTTGCAACTACATAAATGGGTCATGAAGAAGTGAGAACTGCTTTGCATCTGATGCATGGCGAGCATAAAGGAAGGCAAATTTCGGCCCCTGGGGTAAAAATACAAGAGTTGCTCATAAGTAAAGGCCGTAGCATATGGGTTGGGGAGGAAAAAAAACTGGAAGCAATAAATGTGAGTTTAATGCCCTTTATGAGAGAGACACGTGGACTGCCATGCCACGAACGTTAAGCTAATCAAGTCTAGGCGAGGGCACCTCAGGAACGGGAGTGGATGGCTCAGTTCACCAACTCTACTGGAGACAATTCAACCACCTGCGCCTCACTTTGGCCCCCATGCCTACTCCTTATTCCTTACCTTTGCTACCTAACAATTTGCACCTTTTCGTTTGGTCAGATCTTATAACTTCACATCACTTCACTGTGCATTGGATCCGGTTGTGGGTCATTGTGTGTATGCATTGGTGCATTGGTCAAAATAGTATTGGAAGAAGGAGTGGTGGCGCTGGTGATGAAGTCAGAAGCCGCATTTGTGATGCTAGCATCGGATTGTATTTGGCGTCGTGAAGTGAAGAGCTTCTGGTTTTGTTCTTTAAGTGCACAAGGTGTTGTAAATTCACTTGCAGACAGTGCGCATGAATCTAAGGCATTGTAAATGCGCGTCGAATAGAAGCCGCATTGCACTTCTGCTGACTCGCACCTCCCGTCTTTCATTGATGTTAGATTTCGATGATCACCACTTTAGTTATTTACTCAAAATACCTAATGCCTAGTCATTGCATATTAGTTCTCTCCGCTGTCCATGCAGCCACGCATACCTTGTACTCAACTTGGGATAGTTTATAAGATTGTCTGACTTATACTTATAACAGGCGCAGATTTTGGAGGTTTCATCAGTATTTGTTTAGTTGATAGTTGCACTGCTTCTGGATCTGACAATTCCATCGGTGATGCAGGTGGTTATTTTGCAGATTGAGGAAGTGCTCGGCTTCTTTCGCGTGTGTCTAAGTGCCACACAGCTAGTCCAGTCCGGCGCATTTGTGAAGTGTCTCACACCCATCAGTTGCTTCGTCCAATTCAGCCGATAAAGACTCCACGCAGCAAACATCCGCTTAGCACATCAGCAAGTCTGGTAGATACTCTGGTGACGAAGGCCCCGTAAACCATTTTACAAGCAGTATTCACGGTGATTGTCCTGATTGTTTTGCATTTAACTTGAGCGCACTCTCCTTCAACACTAAAATTTCATGCGCGCATTACAGAGACGATGGCTTAGTTGGAATCTTAAGGTTTTGCTCACTTTGCCAAAACGAGTGGCCGGTTGACGACTATTTGTGCATGTTTGATGGGAGGATAAGCTTGACTGCACGCAGAAAGCAAACAATTGGAAATAGGAAATATATTTAGCAGCTCTTTAAAAGGATGATTCAATGCGCCAATTTGGCTGCATTGGGCAGATCTGATCTACACAATCGTACTGCTTATTGTGACAATTGGAAGTAGGGGTGTTGATCGGTCAGTCAGTTAGTCAGTCGAAGCGGTGACGCTACCACTGGCAATAAAGAAAACGACGATGATAAGAGCACACACTTAGTGAAAAAAGATAAGGCTGAATGAGGGCAGAAACGATAAGCGCTTGATGGAATTGAGTCGATACATAGCCAGTCACCAGTTAATAAAATGTGTACATCAATGCTTACATCTGCGCTCAACACACAGAACTTGCGATAAAGCTTGGCACGACAGCTGACCTCCCGACTATCCCATGACCAGTTTCCATCACCGGGGCAAACAGAAGATAAAGAAATGGGTGTGCAAAACATATCCAACGAAAGTACATTCAGTGAATGTAAAAGCGTTCTTCAAAGACCAGTCTTTGATAACAATGATCGCAATTGTAGCTCACACTCAAAGCTCTTCTTCCCAATGTGCTATCCAGATTTGCAACTCAGTTTTACCTTAGCAACTTATTGCGCATTAGCAAACACGGCAGTTGGTGTTGCTCGTAATCTCCCACCCCACTCCAGTGACATAATGCAAAGTTCCAGTTTCCGACGGTCGTGCCTGCTATGCTGATGGTAATAATTAGGACTATTTGTGTTCGTTAGTGTCACAGTGGTCTAAATCGTTGATGGAGGAAAACTTCATCATTAAGGCGCTAAAGCAGCGATCATGCTGCTTGTGGTTGTGCCGTCAGTGTGAAGAGTACAAGCAATTTGATCTTCTGTTTTCAAGCTACTACTTTGTTTAGAAGCTTATTATAGTTGGTTGTAAATATTTGGCAACATTTCGATGCCCCCGGGCCAATATTTTGATAGGTGAGGGCTGGACTCACGAGCAACAGTGGCTTATTCTTCCTGAATAGGGGACAAAGTAGCAGCTGAACCATCACGAACTGAATCGACGATGTCCCTGTCCAGGATTGTCATGGTTCCAGCACGCAGCATGTCTGACCTCACAGCGGAATTACCCACGGCTTTGAGATATTGCGATGACGTCAAATCTGGAGCCAGACAAGCGACTACTAAAGCTTCGACTCCATCAGCATAATGGGCGGCTCATAAGGTAATTACGTTTTCCTTCAGCAATGCAGGCGAATGAATGCAGCGGCAATCGGAGTAAGAAGACGAGGTGCATTTGATGGGGTGACAATAAGGATCATTGATAAACCACCATCAGAATGTTGCATTCCTGCAAGTTTCGTAACTCATCAGTTATTTTATGGAAAACTTCGGCAGCGAGTTGCCGTAAGATGCATTTAATTTGTATTCGAGCTAATTGGCAAAGAGTTGGGGAAGCAGTATTTCGCCAAACAAATTGGGACAAAGAGAAGCCCAAGTACAGGTATACCTTTAGGTAGGTGAAAGGCATCAGTGAATTTATGGGAAATGGTTTCAACTCCCCTACGATTGCTTAAAATGTGGAGAAAGAGACCTGCAACTGCGATCGGATGATTGGTTGTTGATGACATGGAGAAGGTATTGCATCTCTAATGTCACGCACAAGCGATTTCATTAAAGCCGGAAGGGGAAGTTGGACTTGTCTGAATCAGTCTCTATTTCGTAAACAGGGTCACCTCAGACAGTACCAACAACCTGCCTGTCATTGAGTGGCATGCAGAGTTGCAAACCAATGACGATGGAGGTCCTGGAGGGAGGTCTGGTCAATAACGATCGGATATGCGCTATTTTGTAGAGCGGCTGACGAAAGCAGCACAAGACGAGTAACAGGGAATTGAGGTTAGCGTCAACCGGGAAGTGAAGGAGAACTAACGCGTGAGCAAGAAGACTTCACCTTGATGCACTTCGCGTAAGTTCACATGCTAAGCAATGAATTGTTGGCTAAGGGAAAACGCGAATTCCTGTCTCCTTGGTAGGTTGTGTGAGAGACTTGAGGTGGGTATTTGCTGATGTGGGAAGCGACACTACATTGGCTCTGTGAAGATTAAATAGCTGGAAACGCTCTAATTTACTATGGGGCGTTGCGCGTGCATGCAAGTGCATTGATTAAGGTAATGCCGAGAAGCGGCAGTGACGCTGGTGACAAAAGTGCAAGCTGCGCTTATTGTGTTTTTGATGGATTCATCTGTATCAAATATGCATAAGCGAGTTGAAGTTGCTTCCGTATAGTGTGATTTCCTTGTTCGCATTCTCAAATGCCTTGTCAATTAATTCTGCAACATAACATTGTTCATCTCTTCATTCATTCATGGCACAAACCAATTAGCTGCATCCGCTTGCCAGGTACAATACCCAACAAACCACTAGGAATCCCACATTCCATTGTCTTCCTACGCCAGTGCTTATGCAATCGCACGATGTTGATTTTGTCCCATTCGATTATTTCGATTAAATGGATTGAAAAGTGTCGGCTTCCCTTGGCCACAAATTGCTCTCCAACTTTCGTTTGACATATGTATCGTTTAACAACCCCATTCTAGGTTGTAAAGGGGTACAGGGACAATACGCCCCCACTTTTGCATTTGCACAGCTTTTTTGTCGTAGTTTTGTTGGCCAAGTTTGCAAAGCATTGCTTCGTGACATTGACATCCTCCCCACCTATGTATCATGGCTGGAATATTCGAAGCACGTTGTTTGCTGGCATAGTTGGTAGAGCACAGACCGGAACATCTTGAGAGGGATTCATTTGCTTCTAAGAAAAGGTCTCAATTTTCCCCAAAACATTTGCGGTAGGCAGATTTGCATTATACTGCTTGCAAAGTAAGCGAAAATTCACGAGCCAGAGCGGCATTGAACACTGGCAATGCCTTGCAAGAAACTTGACACTCATCAGGCAAATCAACATCGAACAAGAAAGCAGTTAGCATTGTCAACTGAGCATTTCCGTGTTCGCCGAGGCAGCAGGACCACTAATGCATTCTTCTACCTTGCTTTATTGCGATGCGATCTTGTAGCTTATACCATTTTGCCATAGATGCCAAATAAACTAAGACGATGCGAAAATAATTGCATGAAATAGAGCAAGTTGCACGTATTTGCAGAATTTGTAGAAAAAAAGGACATTTTGCTAAGTTAAAGGAGTGGTGAGGGAGAGAAAAGGCGAAATCTGACCACTGCGGCGAACACTGCCTAGGCACTCAAGCAGCCTTACAGGGGTAGAACATAAAAGGGAATGGAAGCAGTCAAATGTGAATTTAGTGGACACTGGCAAAGAGATTTTTAGTGTCGGTGACAGCCTGGCGTGGGCACCCGTGGATTGATGCACCACAGAGGTTATGCTACGCAGGTCTGGGTTAGTACACCTCCGGTCACCGGTCAGGAAGTAGAAAACTCGGACCGCCGACTCTATTTGCCACACTTCAACCACCTGCATCTCACCATAGCCGTCTCTACTTCTCCTTATTTTCAACATTACTCTTCATCAATCAGCGCCTTGTTGCACTGCCAGATTCTCTTATATCACATCGCATCCCTTTTCATTACATTCGACTATGGAACACTGGGCGTATGCATTATTGAAAAGATCAAGGTAGTATTAAACCGAAACACAACGGCGCCGGTGATAAAATCGAAAGCTGTATTGACGGGTCCTCATTGCATTGCCGTTGGCTTCGTGAAATACAGAGGCATTGTGTTTACTTACCTTCCCGTCACTAAATGCACAAAGCATTGCAAAGTGGGTTGCACGCAATGCATATGAATGGAAAAATGCAGATGCACAGCGATTTAGGGCTTAATTGCCCTTCTGATGGCTTTCCCCGTCTGTCTTTTACTTATGCAAGCTTTCGATGCTCTCCGTTTTCCTTATTCAACACACTGGACAGCCAGTCATTTTATGCCAGTCCTTATCCAGTGTTTACGCGACCATACGCCCCTTCTCCTTCATTCTTTCAAACCCGTTGTCCAATAAGTTTAAGTATCCACTAAAGCGGTGCTTCATGATTTCTTCGGCTGCGATAATGCACGCACTTTTAATTCGCGATTATATTCAAATGCTAAAATAATCCTTACCTCTGATGTTGACTAAAAATGCTTGAAGTAATGAAACATTAAGCATTTTATCATGGTGTTAAGCAAATGCCTAGTATTCAAGCCCTCAAAGCACAAGCTATTGAGCCGTTGCTTAAAATATGCCTATGCTTGAATCGACGCTATGATTTCACGCTCCACACTGCATCGTGTTTCGTGGAACAGCATATGAGCTTACATTAAGTACGCTAATCTGAGTGACATGACAACCACTGTCTGGGGAGCGGCACTATAGAATTGCAGAACAATCCCTGATTGATCAATTACATAATTGACGAGATGTAAACCCTTCTAATGTGACTGGTTTAAAAATAGGTTTTTTCTTCTAGAAAGTCCTTATGCTCCACAACGTAGGAATGCATCATCCTGTTTTCCTGCAGGCAAAAATCCAGTGCACGGATTGCCTCCTCTTGACAAGCCAGTAATGAGTTTGAGCTGCCGATAGCACGAGTGCGGCAAGTGACCTGAAGTTCAGTCAGAAGCACTGTCCCACGGAGCTCAATGTTGTGGCATTCTAAATTCATGCTTTCACTTACACCCTACAGTATGATAGGAGGAAAACCACTCACGAATGAAGGAGGGCCAAGCTCTCAACCTCATTTTGGAGAAGGAACAACGTAAGAGGCCTTATGATGACAGGACTAGGATTGCTTGCATCAGTTTTGAGTCATTCTGTCCAGCGTCACATTAGCATCGCAACAAAGTCCTCAAATCAATGACTTTGGATGCCCATCCCGATCCTGCTGGCAGCTGCAGGGCAACATTAAAGCGATCCACGAAAAGAAATCAGCAATTCAGTTTTTCTTCTGATTCAAACTTAAGTGCTAACTCTTAGACTACGCAAAGCAACCGACCAAAAACGAAACATTATTAACGCTGCTAAGAAAAGGAACCACCCAATCGGACACGGAGATGGGCACATAAATTTGATAGGTTTTTTCTTCTAGAAAGTCCTTATGCTCCACAAAGTATAAATGCATCATCCTGTTTTCCTGCAGGCAAATCTGTTTTCTTCTATCCCACTAGCAAATGCATGTTGCCGGCGCTCTCCTTAATACATTACTGATAACAAGCATAGGAACTGGACTTTGCCGTGCTCAGGTTAGTAACAGTCTGAACACCGTCTTTGCTATGAAACACTTTGTGTGCAGATGTACTTAGTTTCGTTCTTCCAACCGAGGGAGCTGTAGAGCAGTAGATGGTCCTATTGGTTGATTTTGACGAGACATTGCAGTTGCTTGTCATATAGCCATACAGTAAAATCAAGCTGCCCGCCTATATGGAGGTCACGTTGGGGACGCATCATAGCGTGGATTCAAGCATGGGCATATTGTAAGCAACGGCTTAACAGCTTGTGCTTTAAGGGCTTGAATACTAGGCATTTACTTAACACAATAATAAAATGCTTAATGTTTCATTATTTCAAGGATTGTATGTCAACAACGGCCTAAAATATCAGAGGTAAGGATTAATTTTACATTTAAGTATAATCGCGAATTACAAGTGCGTGCATTATCTCAGCTGACGAAATCATGAAGCACCGCTTCAGTGGATAATTAAACTTATTGTTCGGGCACTGAAGGAGGCTAGCGACGGAGAGGAGAGAACATTTAGGATAAAAACATTTCTTAGAGAGAGACAATGAGACTAGCAGCTACACCCATGTAGACTTATGTCTTCCATAGAATAAAATGAGTTTCATCTGGCTTACCACTCCAACTTTAATAGGCTGACAAGGCCAAGTATTCAATGTGACATCAACGGTAAAAAATTTTAGAGTAAGCGAGGTGACCAAACATGACGTCCACTGAACATCCAGAGTGTTACAAAGCAGAGGCAAATCTATTGCTCTTGATGCAATTGAATTTGACTTGCAAGGCTCAATTCTAAGAATTTTGTCGATTTGGTTATTCGATGCATGGCACTTGAAGATCAAGGCGGATTAGCACAGGAAGTAACCACCACGTCTTCCTTTGATAACACCAACCCTGATTGTGCCCGACGATAAGGATGACCGGTCGTGCTTTCCTGTGTCTCATCTTTCTGATCAAATACGGTAATCGTGATGCTCCACTTCATCCAACATTTTAACTAAACCCTTAAAATTGGCCTCACACGTCAAATGCAACTGCATTCAAAGCGATAGCATTTCTTTTAATTTGTAGCAAAATATGCGCTCAAAAAGCAAGGTTATCGAGTCTACTGACATGGCCTGGTGGCTAGGCCGTCTGACAAGGGCAATCCGTTCACTCAAGTGCTAATACGGACAAACGATTCCTATCCATTCTTGAGCAGGCCTTTTGAAAGGGAAGTGGAAGCGCAACTAATCGTCTCCGACTACGAAGGCCATCTTACAACCCCTATGAATGCTATTTCTCACTACTTAATCTAGGACAATAAATTTTCCTCAAAACAATCAATCCTCCTGCACTTGACCGCATTGTTTATCTTCTATACAAAATGGTGAAATCAAAAATCTGCCAAGGGCTTAAAGTGCCCATTTTTACCTGATATTAGGGAGTGCAAGAATTAAAACGCTCTTTACCAAAATAATCGGCAAAATAGGCACCAAGTTAGGTTGGGGGAAGTCGCACCAGTTTTCGATTGCACGGTAAGAGTAATATGCCCACTTCTGCTCTCGTCTAGTCTGGTGGAGAGGCAGCAGATGTCAATTCAGTGAAGTGCGAAGAAAATGGTGACCAAACTAAATTTGGGCAGGTCTGGTCTGGATTTGTAAACTTTGCTTTTTTGGGCATGCCCTAGTGCGGAGTGGGACTAGTGAAGGGATAAAGAAGAACAAACAAATCGACCGCTAACATCCGATGAGGTAGATGGTTCAGGTATCAGAGAAGGTAAAGGAGCACGCTGATCCACAGGTGCACTTCGATGCATGGAGAAAAGATACGGTTGGAAATTATGGAAGACACCCACTAAAGATGTGAAGAAGCGGAGATCAAGGGAGCTCCCACGCTTCTTACCTAGGTATTATCGGGTCTGCTTCGTATGTGCAGTTGTGCCGACTTGATTAGGCGGGTAAAATTAGTAATTCAGTTAAATTTATTGGTGACCTGCAAGCCGCCTCTTTGAAAATGAGGCACGCACAAGGCCACAAATGGGATTGTTTGGTCTCGTTCTTCTGCATTATGCAAGCACTTATTAACCTGGTCCAAAAGACTTTATTCTTTTCTTATTATTGGGTCCAATCTTGGCAGACCCAGTCAAGCCTAGTGCTGCGTACCATGCAACAGTGATTTGATCGTATTGCTGCTTTCCTGCGAAACAATCAAATTTTACACACAGAGTTACTACTGAGGAGGGAGGAACTGCTCGAGAACCATAAAACGATGTTAATACGCAGTCAAGCAAACCAGTTTTAAAAGGCTTCTCGCACTTTGCCCCAATCGACTTTGATTTCTTTAAATCATATTGTTGCACATCTACATCGGCACGGAAACATGCTCGACTCTCTTTTTTTATTTTCTGTTTTAAACATGCTCTTCTGGTTTTTCTGGAAATTTTTGAGCTCCATAGTTTAACCAGGGCAGCACTGCCAGATTTTGTTGCCAAAAATGCGGCCAGAATGTGTGCGAGGAACTACGCTGCCACATGTCCAATTCGAGCAATCTCTACCAAAACAGACTTACCAAGGCACGTCTCTGCACCAGTGGCCTCACAGCATTCCTCGGGCATCTTACGCATCTCTCACACCTTTTAAGCTAATTTTAAAACAAAAAAGCCACCAAAACTTCGTATTTCAGGAAGCAAGCTGCTGGTTTTCGGCTCTGAAAAACTTCGAAACAATATGAATGACAAACGACATCCTTTCTGTGCCCCTAGTAGTCCAGTTTCCACTGCCGAAACATGAGCAAAGCACATGGGTCACACCTGGATTGTGCATTTGTGAATTGAGAAATATTGCCAGCTAAATTTTACTTTCAAATAACTTAAGATCAAAACAGCGACATGGGAATTTTCGCTCTTATGAAAAGCATTTTTTACGATAAAACATGCATCTGGCTTTCGAGCTGAATCAACGCAAGTCAGAGGGTAAACCCAATTGCTTGCGTGCTAGCATTGGTGCCAACTAGGGCGACTCTGAATTTAGATAAAGCCCGTTTTTGAGGATTAAGTACAAAAACCGCAGCTAGTGATTACTGAGTTCCCATTGATGTGCAAACTTTTTTACCGGGAAAGGATCTTGTAAGTAACAATGTCTTCCCTTTGTCGACAACACGTGGGGCAACACTGCCACCAGAGACAGGGGAGAACTGAGTAAGTTTGCAAATAATAACAGGTAAATCCGAGTTGATAGCTATCACCCATGCACTTAAGTTACTTCATAATCCCTTTGTGGTCTTCGCCTGAGCAATGATTTGCCATCTGCTGCCGTCAGTGAGCATTGCCTATATTTTACGAGGTTATGCTCCACTAGACTAGCGCATTTTAACAGCTTCGAGTGACTGACACTGACGGTTAAATGACTTCCACAAGTAAGCTAGACAATGGATGGCAGGCGGGGTCCACAAGATGCACCAAACTGGTCTTGCAGCCCCTATTGTTTAGCTAAACGTCCATCCAATGGAAAGAAAGATGTGCTTTGGAGTGCCTGATTGTCTGCAAAGCAATGGCAAGATATTCATTATCACGAGGCAATAATCTATCTATTTTCTTACAACTCGGAACACGAACATTGGTTTCGACCAGGTGACAATAAATTTCATTCTTCACTTGCTTTATTTATGCTTCTTTTTTGGAGTAGCCTGCTACTTTTTCACAATCGTGTTTGACTGTCCAACTGAGGTCTGGGCAATGTTTACCAATGTTTACATCCAGCTTAAGGTACCCGACGTCCAGCTTAAGGTATCCGTCCCCACAAAAACGGATTTGGTGCCTGCATCACTTTGTCAACGTTCTATTTCTTTCCATCATTTGGACACCTTTTATGTGCCTTCGCTCCAATTTGCTGGCACTCTGAACAACGAAGACTGGCAATGCTCTTGTTTCTATGAACGGTTACAAAATTATCATGAAATTGCCTTTCAGAGGGTTCATTGTGACGCCGCCTTCTCCAAGTTACAGAAGTTGTAAACATGCGAGCTATACGACTGTGCAGCAAAATGCAGCACGAGCATATGGGTCTCAGACTCTTGACAACCTCATCACCTAATCGCCTTTAAGTGTAAGAAAATTTTCCCAACTTTAATTAACAACCTAAATGCGTGTCCTACGCCGCTTTGATAAACACGTTGGATAGCATTGCCGAATTCAACCGGCAGTTAAGGCGAATTTTCCGTATCAATGCCAACACTGTAGATTACATTTGTAACTGAGAGAGGAGAGGACAGTGTAATGGCATCGAAAGCGTGCAAAGCACTTATTTGCCGGTAACAACGCATTTGCGAGGCACGTATATGTTTCGTAATTTGTCCTCAGCACTGCAAGGACAAAATGAAGGCAATAGAGATTAGCAGGCAGAGGTGCCATGTTGTAAGAATTGGCGTTTTTACCGATGACGGGTTTACCGAGCATCTGGTTATGCAGTTTTAGGTGCTGCAGGAAATTTTGTTTTGAGATCTCTGCCCATGTTTGCCTCATTCCCAAGCATGATTTGTCGGGAACATTATAATTATCGTTTACTCCATGGCAACGTGATCTCGCTAGCCTCCGTCACGAGCAGTGACGGCATTGCAGCATGACTAGCTATTAACATTGTTGGAAAGGACGTCGGTGACTATCTATTGAAATGTCAAACAATTGAGACAATGTGTGAACTTCTCGCATCAAGTGGTAACTTTGGGCAAAATTCACCGCTTACTCATTGCCATTCAATAGCCTAACCGACCAATTGCATTCTCTTTTGGTGGTAAGATATCTTCAGCAAAATAGATGTGAGAGAATTGATATGGCCAATGCTAACCTGCAGACCAGTGGTGTCGAAAGTTGTCACTCCCATGGCAGATGTAGCGGGCACAAAATGACGAACAGATGATGGATTAATTTAAATGCTTGATTAGCAAAGTAAATGCTGCATGAGTGACAAGTGCCTACACTCAGGAACTCGTGTGCGCACTGGTGAAATGGGCTGGCGATGCTGACGTCAATAACAGCATTTCCAAAACCAGTATCAGTGAAATAAAAATGGTTGCTATGCTTTTTTCGAGCTAACGACAGGCCCTACATGCATCATTGCATCTATGCAAGCAGTAAACACCGAATAACAGACTCCAACTGAGCCATCATTTTCCAATGATGCAGCCAACTGTGACAGCGTGGTGTACTGCAACGAAGGACATTAGCATTGTCACGACCGATTGTAGCAGAGGCATGCACGAAGCGGGTATAAGGTTAGGAGATGCACTGGTAAGTTAGAAGTCCAGGTTGCTAACACTCATGATCATTAGCAAAATAAATTGCAATCAGTTGCGCTTTCCGCGAATTGCTTTGGCATGCATCCGTCACACCAAATAAACTGTCGAAACCACAAGAGCTGAAGTGTTGTCGCAGTTAAGTACACACACAAACAGTCAATGAAACTTCAACATCAATGATATCTCAAAATTACGCTTTAACGTCGGCCAATTCGCTATGCTACCTAAAGGTATTTCACTAATAATAATTTCTGACATATGTGCATTTCAAAATGTGAATCCAATCATAGGACGCACTAAGCAAAATTCTTCCCGTTGGCAGTGTTGCACATCCGTTACGCAAAAGAAGAACCTAAAAATATTTTAAACGGATGTTGAATTTCGGTCGGCGAAAAAGCGATCCGAGACTGATGGAAAAGTGCAAATGCGCTTTACCAGACAGTCGGTCTAATTACCGCGCGTGCGTCCCGCCTACAGGCTGTGCTGCTTAACTAGCGTCAGCGGATTAAACTCTCGCTGTTTGTCTGCCTGAATTTAATTTAAATGCAAACACGCAAAAGTTATAGCCATAGCAACTCATTCTTTCGCACCAGTGCACACAGTTAGCCCTTTAGGGGTAAAAATTACGGCGACGGCAATCTCGTTAACCACTTGAGGTCCCACCTTGTCAGTCAACCACGTTGGTAGCTAGAGGACTTCCAGAGGCAAAGTGATGTGAGCTTAGTGGCTGGATCAGATGACAACGATGGGTCAGTCTTCTGTGAAGGCCCGCACACCAGTCAAATGTGCGGCCTCTTGGATGCGCTTAGAAATGTGTGTTAACGCATGCAAGGACAGTCAGCTGGATGCAGCAAGAATAGCCCTACGGTGGCCATGGACTCTTATGGCTGTGCGTGTAAATGTCCTAGAGATGCACCTTATTAATTCCATTTTGATTAAGATTGCTTTGGTTGGAGACTTGGCAGCTTACTTCCTCAAGCACATTCTGGCAGCGTCTTATCGCAACACAAGCTGACAGTTATCATGTGGTGCAAAAGTGTGCCGTTTGTTAAAAAAGCATTTTATAAGTACCCCGCAGTTCACATGGCTGATGATAAAGTGATAGTGTACACAAGGTGTCGGTTTAGTGACAAAATGAGAAGAGGCAGGGGCAGGAGAAAGAGGAGAGTGAGAGAGTCTGCACTCGTGTACACATAATTAACTAGTCATCGCATTTGCCATGCCCTCAGCGATGCAGTTGTCAGCCAGCCAACCGCACACCTACCTTTGAAGAGTTCCATCAAAAGTGATCCAGTTTTTAATTTGCTCCTTTGGAATCATTGACTAGCTGAGGGAGAATGCTCTACTATAATTAACTTCAAGGCAGTAGTAGCAGAGAGAAGCTTTTCTCCGAGGAGGGCATGACATTTTATATCGGACCATGCATTCGTATTGCCACCATCAACATGGTGCCCTGTGGAGAGTCCAATAGCCAACTCGTGACACGCCAGGTTGCCAAGAATTAAGACAGACCCAAATTGCCAACGTGATTTATTCCTTTCCCAAATGCTCACCATTTGGGAAAGGAGGAATCCAAAGCTGACGGCGAATTCCATGCAGGCGACACAAAGTGTTTCATTTAAACTTAAGTTTCTCAAGTGCAGCTGAAATCCCTCTCACCACTTTTGGATTGTGGATTGGGGCTTTGTCTTTGGAAGAACGAAAGTAAAGAATCGATCAGACGCCTTGACTAGGAGATCATGCATTGGTGGAGGAGGGGAAGGGCAAGACAGGGAGGGTATTTCGCGCATTGCTGGCGTCTAGGGCAAGGGAATTTCACTGATCAGATTAGTATAACTCGTGAAAGTCTTCAACTCATGCCAACCGCCGCAAGGGAAGGAAAGGTAAAATGACATTTCAATTATGTTGCAGTTAATCAGAGTCTGGAAACTATAGCATTGCCAATATTCCGTCCAACGTTTTGGTACTGAGAAGACATTTCCGCCTTCTCACTTAGAAGTCGTTCAAAGAGGCTGTCTGATGTAGCAATCATGGCAAAGACTAGGACGAACAGAAAGGGAACAGTGCCATCTCCAAGTTAGCATTCATATTGTGGTCCACGCAGATTGCGCTACTTTGCAGTGCGTAGCATGTCTGCCTCCTCGCAACAGCACTAATCACAGCCGTACTCACAGTGACCACCGTTAATTGGCAACGGCCAGAACAGGGACGTGAATTTGCACATGCATCATTCGCGCAGTAATGTCCAGCCGTCACCGATGCTGCTGCCTTTGAGATGGTAATGTTCGGTTTTTCAATGATACCGAATTGGCCTGAGCTGCTGTCCTTCTCTAGTAGTGGACTGACCTTGAGCTCTACCAAAATTTTGATGCTATGATAAATAAAGTGTAAATGCCCATTCGAGCAGGTGGCGTTGACTACTCTCATCCTCCAGGAACCCCCTCCATGTCTGCGTATTTTCTCTTCACTGTCTTAACTGATACTATCTGCAGTGACTCTTGAGGTCACGCGCATCGGCTTACCGCTTACCAATTCTAAAATTTGCTTTTGTCGCTTGAGGTGGTGACAATGTGGAAAAAAACCGCCTTCTGGTACCTTTTTCATACATGATTATCTCTGGGCTTCATGGGCTCAACTCTTCTGCAGTGTCAGCACTCACTGGAAACATCTAGACTACGTAGTTAATTAAGAAAGATAGCTAGGTAGTGAGGCACAAAACAGCAGTTCAAAGATACAAGCATTTCATTGAGCTTCCAAGGGCAAAAGCGACCGACGGGACACCTACCCAACTTGTTACTCCTCCCAAATACTCCTCCACATCAAAGCACCAAGGACCTGTTTGCTTTACCAGCAGCTCTTTAAAGAACGAAGAATTTCCTTCACTAACTTCAGGATTCTAAGTTTTAAAAGTGACCCACCGCCACAGCAGCCCATTACGGTCTTCGCCTGGGCAATGATTTGCCATCTGCCGCCGTTGATTACCGTCAGTGTGCATTGCTGTGCTTTACGAGGTTATGTTCCACTAGACTGATACTGACAGTTAATTGACTTCCACAGAAAAGCTAGACAATGGATGGCAGGCGAGGCTCACAAGTTGTATCAAATCTTGCAGCCCTTATTGTTTAGCCGAACGTCCATTCAATGGAATGAAAATGTGCTTTGGAGTACCTGACTGTCTGCAAAACAATGCCAATGTCACGA
>CM043731.1:13892727-13979578 GCA_023968675.1 Taenia pisiformis | reverse complement strand
CAAAGCTCGTAACTGATATAGCTCGGGTCGAGCACGCCGTTAGCACCGTCACCATTTCGCCAGTTTGCCATCACGTTACATATAAAGTGCCTTCCCTGCAGAGGAGTGCATGGCCTTCAAGCAGATGTGATCATACCATGACCTGATCACTTTGTACTCTAGGCGAGCAGCTATTCCTGCCTGTATGAAACCGCATTTGGCATTTTTGGCCAATCGCTTGGATTGATATGCAGTCAGTCTCCTCTTCATCTTCTTCGGATGATCGACGACTTCTTTTTTAACAAATCTATGCCTTTAGACCGCACAATGTGATCGTATTGGGACTAAAATCTTAATGATAGCAGAAATCACTGCTGCGATTTCAAATGCTTAGCAAAGCTTCTTCCTGGTAGTGGACAGTGTAAAGTATTCTCACATGCGCTTCCCCTCTTCATTGATAACACATTAAAGGTCATCGAAAGCAATTGCCTACTTAAGCAGGATTCAAACCTCAAATGTTCCTCCATGTTTCTCTGCGCTATGAACAAACAATATCCATTGTCGAAGTAGCCTTTTAGCAAAGAGCCTTCTTCCACACTCCATCTTTTTATCTGTCGCTTTGCTTGCTTTAAGCTGACTCGTGCGTTATTGTGTTTCCTTATATCCTCTTCCTAGTGTGCACTTTCACTTCTGTGCTCGTTATTTTTCCACTCAGAAGGTGCTGTGCTGTAGTTTTATCCAAGATGCGAGCCTAAACTTTCTCTCTAAGGTTCGTCTGCACATATACGCGCTTTAGATATTCACCCCAACCATCAGTTGCATTAGGTAATGCCGTCTTCAAAAAAGCCTGGGATGCGCTTTTATATTGATGGTAAAAATTGGATGAATTTCCTTATGTTTAAAGGCCATTAGGAGATGAGATAGTGAATGGTTATATGGCTCATTTGTCCGTCGAGTGTGTTGCTGCACAGCCGCAGATTTCGTATGTCTACAATTTCTGTGACCCGGAGTAGTCGTCGTTAGGAATGAACTTCCTGGCAGGCAAATTCAAGATTATTTTGTAACTATTCATAAAGGCAGAATAGCGCCGTCGCTTCTTGCCATCTTTGAGCCGAGGTCAAGGTGCAGGTTGCAGGGATTATGTGACCCAATAACGCAGCACACAATGCCAGTTTATGGGCGCATCTGAAACGATGAGGTGGAATTGAAGGCCACACTTATCACTTTTCCATATCAATGCCAACACTGTAGATTACATTTGCAACCGAAGGAGGAGTGGACAGTGAAATGGCATCGGAAGTCAAAGTGCATTTTTTTATTTAGAGTGTCTAAAGCACTTATTTACCGGTAACAACGTGTGTACGAGGCACGTATGCGTTTCGGATGGGCAATTGAGCTCACTTAAAGTAACGCAATTTGCCCTCACCACTGTAAGGACAAAGTCTAGTCAATACTGATCGGTCGGAGGAGGTGCCATGTTGGGCGGGTCAGAGCTATTTATGATGGCGGAAATCCGCCTGACGGGGTAACAAGCCTCTGGTTATGCAGTTTTAATGCTGCAAAAAGTTTTGTTTTGAGATTTCTGCCCACGCTTGCTTCATTCTGAGGCATGGTTTATCGGGAACATTAGAATTATCGTTTACTCCATGGCAAAGTAATCTCGCTAACCTCCATTGCTAGATTGGCGGCATCGCAGCATGGCTAGGCCTTAACTTTGATGGGAAGGACGTCGATGACGAAATGCCAAATAATTAACACAATGATTGAACTTCTCGCATCAAGACGCAATTTTGGGCAAAACTAACCACTTACCCATTGCCATTTAAGAGCCTAACCGACGAATTGCACTCTCTTTGGGTGATCAGATGGCTTCAGTTCAAGCTGAATGCGGAAGTGCTCAAACGCACATCTGCAAAGGAAATGAATCTGTTTTTCTTCGATTTTGAAGACATTTGGTAAGCTAAATCGACGAGTTGATTTGCATTCGTCAGGGCAAAAATGGCGAAGCTTTAGTGTTCAATGCAACTAGCTCATTAATAATGTTTTTGCTTGTATCCTTTCCTTCCGACATGTCGTGTTCACATCGCATCAGCTTGGGCATATGGCGGCCGGACTCGGCAGTAAGGAAGGGCGTGTAGGCGCTTGCTAACCGCATTCTACCTCCTCATTTCCCAGAGCCGCACCTCTCCTTCTTCCCCTTGTACGCGTTCGCTAGGCATCTCAGTTCTTTCATTGCCTACTGCATTGACTACCTCCATTGCTTCCTCACACCCGATGTGTCTCTGGGATCGGTGACAATTTTGAATAGCTGGTAAATTTAAACAAATTTCAACAAATCTTCACATACAAGAACACCTGTCTATACTGTCTTGCAGCAGATTTTACCTTGACGGTCTGTTTTGATGGTGGCGAAGGCACATACAATTTTTCATATAGGCAATCTGGCACTTATTTAGGCGTGGCGTTACACTTTAAACAAAGCAATAGTAGGACAGGGGGCAATGAAAGAACCTTGAGGAGGTTTATTTAATCGTCAGTTTGAAGAAGTGTTCCTTTATAATTGTAAAGTAGCTTTTGCCTCTTTGCAGCATGGACGACTCTACCTGTCTGGTGACAGGAAATGTAAATTTGCGATTCAACTACTCACACAGCTTTGCAAGTGGTGTACAGCAGAAAATGAAAGTTCCCACCAACTGCTAAGAACATCCACCTCTCAACCTTTTAAGATCTACCAGTGATCTACCATATGAATGGTAAAACGATGCAGTAAAAGACAATTATCTTAAAAATGACAAGCGTTTTCACGAGCGATATCTAGTGCACGCCTTCTATTGACACGTATGCGTTTCGAGCTGGCAGTCGAGCTGCCTAATAGTAATGCAATTTGTCCTCACCACTGCAAGGGAAAAGTCAAGGCAATGCTGATCGGTCCAAAGAGGTACCAAGTCGTGCTACACGGCTTAGACTTGGAGACGTTGGGTGGATCAGCGTCTTTCCTGATGGTGGAAATCTGCCTGACGGATTTATCGAGCATCTTGTCATGCAGTTTTAATGCTGCAGAAAATTTTTTGTTCAAAAATCTCTGCTCACGTTTGCTTTATTTCCAGGCATAATTTACCGAAAACGTTATGATTTATCATTTACGCCATGGCAACGTAATCTCGATAGTCTCCGTTATTAGCAATGACGGCATTGCAGAATGGCTAGCCCTTAACTTTGTTGGAAAGGATGTCGATGACTATTCATCGAAATGTCATACAATTGAGAGAATGACTGAACTTCTTGCATCAAGAGGCAACTTTGGGCAAAATTCACCACTTACTTATTGTCGTTTCAATAGCCTAATCGACAAATGGGTGGTCAGATGGCTTCAGTTCAAGCTGAATGCGGCAGTGCTCAAATATACATGGGCAAAGGAAATGAACCTGTTTTTCTTTGATTTAGAAGACATTCGGTAAGCTAAGTTGAGGGGCGGAGTAGCATTCGTAAGGGAGAAAATGGCGAAGATTTAGCGTCCAATACAACTAGCTCATTAATAACCTTTTTACTTTTATCATTCCTTTCCGCTATTTCGTGTTCCCTTGACATCAACTGGAGCATATGGTGGTTGGATTTGGCAATATAGAGGGGCATGTAGGCGCCTGATAACCGCATCTCACCTCCTCATTTCCCAGAGCTGCACCTTTTCTTCTTCCTCTCGTTAGGCATCTCAGTTATTTCATTGCCTACCAAATCGACCACCTCCATTGCTTCCTCACACCCGATGGATCTCTGGGAATGGTGAAAAATTTGAATATCTGTTGATTGTGAACAAATTTCGCATAAGGTACTTTCGTCAAAGTTTTCGACAACTCCACATTTACAAGAACACCTGTCAAAACTGTCTTGCAGCAGATTTCGTTTTGACGGCCTGTTTTGAAGATGATGAAAGCGCATCCATTTTTGCGTGATGACAACCTGGCGTTGCACTTTTGACAAAGTGGTAGTAGGAGAGGCGGTCATGGAAGGACCTTGATTAGGCTCAGTTAATCGTCAATTCGAAAAAATATTCCCTAATAACTAAAAAGTATCTTGGAGGAGGATATCAACCTCGTTTGCTCACGTTTGGATGTCACTATGATGTTGCACATCAATGCAGGTTAAACGGCGATGGGCAAAGCAGCCATTAAGCCTTGGCAATGCTCATGCATCATGCGATTTGTTCGATTTAAAATAGCGGAACGAATTTTCTTCTCGCTCCCTGTTATACCACGTGGTGAGTGAGTGAATGAGTGTGTGAGTAAGTGAGTGAGTGCATACTTTAGCTCCTCTGTTTCAAAGAACACCTGAACTGCGTTTTCTACAAAGATTCACGTTCGTTTACGCAAGTCGCAGTCACCCAGTGATTGGCCCCGTACCCACCATAAGAGTTTCAGTGCATCATTGGCCATGCTGCATTTTCAAGTGCTAAAACAGTGCCATACGCAATTCTTACGTTAATGTCATTTATTCTTCTTCTTTGAGACAAAGCACCGTCGCATTTTCAGATGTGTGAGTGCGGAGGCATCAGTAATTGATGATGACACGGTGGCACACGGATCGGTCATGCACTAGTTTTTGATGAGCTTCGAATAATAAACTTGTGTGGAAATTGCAATGTCATCCACTTTTGAAATGCCTAGCCCCAGTGTTGTGATGCAAGGACAGTTAGTTAGATGCAAGAAGAATATCGCCAAGGTAGCTATGCAGCCTTATGGGATTGCATGTAAATGTTAACATTCTAGCAGCATTTTAAGTTAGCTTAGCTGACCCGCCTGGCTCTGCTTTTGAATGTCTTTCCGAAAGCAGAACGCCGGAACATATAGCAAGTAGGTTTTCACTGATTTTTTTTCCACAGATTCTTAACACACATGTGCTGTTTCTTCTCTACTTCCGGTTAAGCTTCGCTCTACCCCCTATTTCATGCCTCTCGTTCTGTTGCCCTAATAAGTTGATTGCATAACAAATTGAAGAGTGCGGTCGATTGGCGTTAGGTGGCCAATGTTAAAGTAGAACTTCGACTACCTACTGAAAGCAACTTAGCAGATTGTCTACAGTCTACTGCAGAAAGCATTGCATTGCACTGCATAATACAACATTCGATTATTGTAGAGTACTACCGCTGGACTGTCGCATGCACTATACTTTACCAATAGTAGATTCGGGTAAAGACTAGCGGCCTTTTGCGGTAGAAGGTTAGCAAATGCGTTCAGTACCAGTTTAACCCCACGGCCTCATGTCTGTACAGTCTCTCTGCTGTTGAATGCATTAATCAATCTCGACCAAGTCAAAGCCATTCATTATACTTTCTGCCAAGTGAAATGCAAGTGGGCAGAAGTGGTGCAATGCGGGACGCTGACTCCGTGCAGCTCAGACCAACTGAGGCTGTGATTCAAGTGAAGCAAAGCTCATGGAGCTCCGTTTTGCATTGTTGCTCTTTTCTTATTTCACTCCATTAAAGTTCTCCCAACATCGATGCTGCAACGCGATGGCATTCTACTGATTTCACTCCCTGCGTTGGGAGCACCAATTTCTAGCATTGTATCTGAGACTGCCAAATTATGTTGACGAAACAAGTGTGCAGGGATATCGGCCACACACACGCAAAATGCGAACCTGTTCTCAAACCTCTCAATTTGTTCCCATCGGAAATGACTAAGGGCATTTGATTAACATGAAAGTAACAGCTTTCAATAAATAACCTAGTCGAGACAATGAAATCACCCCACATAATGGCAAAGGGAGACACATGTGCAGTCGGCACGATTCAATGTCTACTGGACGAAATTGACATTGTCGAAATCCGTGATTGTTGCAACTCCAGTTGAAGAATAACTCGATTAGCAGGAAGAAACCTCAGGTAAAAAACACTGGAAGTTTTGCACTGCCAAGCTCTAGTGTGGGCAATTTCATGATCAAATAGTTATCAAGAATGATTAGAACGGTCCACACTCCCTTGATTTCTCACTCACCTGATTCAATGAAATCAGGTGGAAGGAAGGAAATGTTGTGGTTGGTGATGGAAATGACAGCTGCCAGCAAGCATCGTCCTGTTCACAAAGGTGAGGAGTGCTCAGTAAAACACGTGCATCGTCACTGCTCCGTGGTTAAGCATGTTTTCCTAGCCTACTTGCTTGTAACGTCTACGCATTTTACCATGTACAAATGCACTGTTATTTTGGGAACTGTGAGGTGTCTACTTTTTATTTTTGATCAGCAAACAAACGATAAAAAACACAAACTACTGAACACCAGATCTGAAATAAAACGATCAATGTGCTGCTAATGAACTTATCCATGAGTTCATGGCTGCAATTAGCATAAACAATATGAATCAAATCCCTTCTCGCCTTAAGACATAGAATAAAGTGTCTAGGCATGCTAAATACCAACATTCCACCCAATAACTTACCATCGGCTTTAATTTTTCCAACCTGCCCAAGCTTCAGCAGCCACAGACGTGAGCAGTGAAGCCGCTGCAATCGCACCCGGTTAATGGCTTCGATGAAGGTTTAGTGAAGTCAGCACTTGCAGTACATTACACAGGAAAGATTTCGATATACCTTCTTAAAAAGCAGTGCAATTTGAGCAAAGTTGAAGATATGCAATGTTTACATTTTTAATATGATTGGTGCAGACGAGATGGGGCTGAACAAATGGGACTGGCAGTTAAGGAGCAGCGTGATTGTCGTGACGCAAGCAGACCGCAATCGTAACTCTTCTCACTGCATCATTTATTGTTTCATCCAATGAAATAACGATGCCGGGACACAACCAGCTTTCTAGTGTCGGTGTTATTAAAAGGGAAAAGGTTGGCAGAGGGTGGTAGAGGGTTTCAAAATCTTAGATGTTTGCAAAATCTGGACTAGTGAGCTTATAAACAACATTATACATTCAGAAAACGCCATCTAGACAAATATCTCATTGCACTGATGACAATGAACTTGTTCCCCCGCGGCGCCACTTGTATCTATGGCTCGTTTGATCTGACAGATGGCCTATTCGCCTAAAAAAACAATCAGCTTGATGGTAGGACAGGCAGATCACAACGGACAAGCTTTCCGACTTTACACACCAACCTTCTTCATTTTGTTGGGTGGAAACGGAGACTGGTATCATCGTCATACCACGATAGCAACAATTCCAGCAAAGCAAAACGGATGGGTGGTGCATTGGTGATGCGGAATGCCGAGTTGCAGAGGGTTGATATTTGCTCTGTCGGGTGCAACAGTCTGCGTCGTCAGTTTAGTGCGCTTACTCACCTCCGCTCTTGAGCTGAGATGCAAAATAGAGATTAGTGGAATGTCAATTAGTAGACGCTGAGGCTGATGCAGAAGAAGCCACAGGCATCATCAATGTTAGGAATAATCGCGCCTGTTGGACCACTTGATGAGTACAATTGGAAAGGGTGCAATTCACGCAACCGCATGCAGCGATGAATCTGCGCGATGTTCTCATGCCTAGTGTTGCATGATGATTGGTTCGACACTGATTGAACCGGTCGTAAAATGCATCAATGGTGGGAGATTTATGCTTCATGAGATAGCAAGCGTTCTCCAAAGCACAGAGCTGCGCGTGATGATTGCATAAGTGCTGTCAGACTCGTGCAGCATAATGTTGTCAGGCAAGTAACGCTGTAGATGTTTCCTGCCTCGTCTCCTCTTGCATTTGCCTTACCCTGGCATGAGGAGAGCAAGTTTGTCCACACATTTTAGTGCACTAGATAGAACAGCCGGCAGATGGCGTCGTAGCAGGAGGTAGGACGAAGACGACTGTCAATGCCTCCAGAAGCGCATTTTGCATTGTGGGTTTCTGTGCTAATTGACGTCTGTGTGATGTGACAGGATTATGTGCTCCCATGTTGTTTGGTTGCATCCCTTATTGTCTGAGTAAGTGGGGTCAGGCAGACGCCGTTGATTGGTCAGTTGCAGACGAGTAGATGCGGTGACTGCCAATGAGCTGGCATCGTGGTGAGGTCAATGCAGAACTCCTGCAGGACGCGATGCATTTAAGCCGCGGTAAACCATCCACACCGCTAGTCTATGCTAGGGCATCGCGGCAATGGTAGGTCTTGGAAGCCAATATGTTTCGCTGGTCATTCTTGTTTATGCCTTCTTAGTTGTTCGGCTTTCTTCTGTCCTACTCTTTCATCTGCTCGGCCCTCGCATTACCGCTATTTGAGTTTATTTTGTCAATGTAGGCACAAAGCAGCTCAGGTCGTAACATTACTGAGCTGCCAATTGAATCAGCATTGCTAATATGCCAACACCTCGATTTGGCTGATTTGGTAAGTTGTTGCGTGGCCATTCCGAGGTGGAGGGGAATCCTCTCACGGCCAAGGTATGCGGCACTCCTGCATCAGCACATAAATAAGTACAACTGGCTTGATAAAGGCCTCTTTCAACTGCTCTTCCCTCGGCCAACGCCAAATTCGTTTCGAAATGCACCCGAAGCTTTTATCTACCACAAGGCACAAGTTAACTCTGTCAAGCACATGTTATTAAATCTGCCGCAGGATGCAGACAGAGGATCTATGAGCTTTTGGCTTTTCAGAGACACCGACCTGTCTTGGTTGCAGCCGCCGGCAATGACACAATATCTAGAACCACCAGGCATATTTATTTCCAGAGAGTGCAAACTTAATGTGGGTGAAGGGTATACAAGTCAATATGATCACTTTACGCAGGCCATTGTTACAGACTATGTCGAAAACGGCTTATGGACTGGCACTTCAATCACTTCGTTGTGGGCAATGGACACACCGGACCACTGCGATTGCTTAATACACGCTTTGGAACCTGCACAGTTTTCCAATCGTGACCTAAAAGTCACTCTCGAATCTATCCAGCCTCATCAGACATTACTGATTGCACTTTTTGTCAATGTGAAGGATCTTGAGCTGCCTGGGATGGAAGCTCTCACCGAATTCATCAACCGCCTTGACGAATGCAACATGCACCTACTACTTACCCTGTCAGCAAAATGGCGGATATGTCGCATTAATTACAACAAGAAAATCTACGTTGACTGGGCTTGCCTGATGGAGTGGCTTTTCCACGACGTGATGTCCAGAAGGAAGGAGAGTCATTCAGTTGGCGGCCCTGTGCACTCAGCCTAATAATACACGGTGTGCAGATAAGAATACTGCTTGCACGTCTTCATTTGGGACATGGTTAGTTGGGCGGTTTGATGGGGGTGGCATTGAGATTCATGCAAACACCATATTTGGGATGGTTCTAGCAACGTTATTGGTTAAGTATTGCTGAAGATTGTCTGTAGCACTATACGAATTCGTATTCATTGACCTCTGCCAAGTTTGGTTTCCGTGTTTCGTTGATTCTGTAAGCAGGATTGGGAAAAAAGCTAATGCCAAATAGCGGTTTCGTTATGCTACGTTAGTGCAGCGATTGATGTGAGGCCAAAGTCTTTAGACCTACCTCTAAGAGCCGATGTGAATGTGCAGTTTAATGTCGCATAGCCACGTATCATCACTCATAGAGGCTATCGCATTGCTAGTCATTAATTGGAGTCCACGCATTCTACATTTTGGCTTCTGTATTTTAGAGCCCAGCATTTCCATTGTCACGCTGGAGCCAAATTTTGCTCAGCTCGCAGACCAATTTCTCAAGGGCATGCTCCAGTATTGCTCCACTTTTCTCATCGGACCACGCACTATTCGATTCCGACGTGAGTTCCATCAGTCGGAAGGTCTCCTGAAGGATACTGACTCCGATGTAGTTATGAGTGCTTGCAGCTTTGTGCCATGCCATAGGCCACATGGCATGCATTCGCGATTCGCCTGACCACCAGTGACTGCTTCCTTGCGGTCGGTGGAAATCATGGTTAGGCTGATGAGAGCGGCAACTATCTTTGCTCTACTGACTTTGTTGTCAAACGCGCTGACTCCTCGTTAACGTGGGTGTTGGATTCAGAACAACATTTAAGACTAATTTTGAACATCTGTGATGATGTCAGCACCATGGTGTAGCATTACATGAGGTCGGTGACATGTACCTCCGACGTGATGGATCGTGTAATCAGGACAGAGACGCTGACATGCCCTTGTGAGGCTAAGACGTGGTGTCAGAACGGGCTCATTGCCTTAAGGCGAATGTTCAGGGAGGCGAGATGCTGCATTTTCCACCACTGGACAGACTTTGGATTTGGTCACATTGGCGTCATTTGCTACCTGTTTCATCGCGTTAGACGACTTCTTCTGCATGTAAGCAAACAACGTGCATTGCAACACTCCTAACGCGCATCATTATCTTTAAGCAAGCCAGTGAGTAGTCCGTTGCATGGTAGAGGAAGAGGAGACGAAGTCGCAAGCAGCATTGTCATGCGAGCTGCTCTGAAGCAATGGCATTTGAAGGTGAAAACAGGCAGAATGCCGTTCAGATGGCGTGGCTGAAGTCAACTTTGGTAAAGGCTTGTTTGAGAGACCCTCAGCGCATCGTTCCGCACAATCATCTTCCCTTACTCTTAGATGTTTACGCGTCTAGACAGTAATCAGACCACTCTCCAACACACTCAAAGCAAAGCCTTGACCAATTTGCCCTCACCTATCATTTGCATTCACTACACTCCCTCTTACCGCTTGAGTTATCGCTTCTGTGCGATTTGCCCACAATGTGTTTTTAACTGCGAAACCTTTGCCTTGGAACCAAATCACCGGGTCATTCATCATCCAAAGGCTAGGCGTGCAACACTCCTATACCATTCCCATTCTCTCACTTGCATTGCGACCCTACCAATGCAAGCTTAAGCTCGTGGCGATCAACGCTCTCCAATGCGCCGAGATGAAATAAAACTGTCAATCCTTTGCCGTTTCTTCCACCCGTCGACAGACCCAAACATGTTCGTGAGAAAGTCAATCTGCAATGCAGGAAGCTTTTGATTAAAGAGTTTGCCATGAAGACAAAGTGAGGTGAAGCTCTGAGGCCAAACCACACGATTTGTGGGATGATTGGGATGACAATGCAAAAATGAGCATCAAAATGCAAACTTTGCCATGCTGTTTGGTAAAACAGTGGCTGTTCGACAATGCAACCAGGCATGGCTCACACATACTGGTGGCCTTACATCAGGCTAAGAGGTGATTTGGATAAACACGATGGGCAGTAAGTAGCAGAGACATTTGCCAGCTGCAATGGACGAACTGAGGCAACCGATGTAATAAATGATTCCTTGGAAGGCGCATTCAAGCACTTAATGCACGCCATCCTCAGCTAGCACTCTTCTTCTCATCTTCTAGTGCTCGGGTAGCCGTTTAATTCCAACGACAATGCCAAGAATTGTCGCGAGTTATGATGACATTTTGAGCTGTCAAACAGAAAGCACTGTGACTCGGTAAACAAACGGAGAGAGATAGTTCTTCGCCATATAACAGGTTTTACTTAAGTATTAGAAGCTAAATGGTAATGAAGAGGCACTGATAAGGCCCGAGAACAGCATGCCAAGTTTAGACAGTGTGTCAAAATCGTTCAGGCTGTAGTAGGTCAGTTTGCGAGCTTTTGCCTGATCCGACGGTGTGCAATTACACAGACAAATTGCGAAAAATCTAGATCGAAGAGGACTCTGAACCTGATATTTTCCGTTTTGTTTGCTGTTGCTGGAAACGAAGTCCGTAACAGACAGTGCCAACAAAACATTTGGTAAACTGAAACAACTTACCCATTTTCTCAAATGTGGCATATCGCTTCCAAATTAGCCAAGTTATCCCAATGAATGGGACAATGTACAGTGATTGGGGTTTGGATCTTTTAATAAGTTATCATAAAATGACAGTAGGCCCATGTATTTGCAACGTAAGCCTCATCGGCGTTGAGCCAATCAGCGATACATGCTCGGCCACGAAAGTAATATGTGCAAGACACCGTTTGGTACTGCGTGAAGTACATTGCCGCCACCGATACCACTACCAAGTCGCACATCTCAGTAAAATCAGTGGTCCATTTGCGGAGAGATAGTCGCTCTAAGTAGCCGGTTTCATGGAGATCGACAAGAGACTACCTGTAAAAGGATCTCCTCACCACCTAGCAGCTGCTTTAGTCGCGGGCCAGAATCATTATCCGCGTAGGACATGGACCCTAGACCAAAGAAGTTACAATTGTTACAAGAAATTGTTAAGAAATTGATAAACATCAATCCAAGTATAGCACGATCTTCAACTCCGAAGAAGCTTAAGATAAACAAGCTCAAACAAAAGCACGAACAAATAGAGCCCGTCAACGAAGGCGGATGGGCATAAACGACCGGAAAGTATGTCATTATCACCACCATATGCCCAAGCAGTGATGATTAGGCTTACCAGCTATGGCATTAGCATGGCAGCGACCCGCTAAATGAGTTGCACTACGAATCAGGCTGTCATCCAAGTCTGCAATTGCCTGCCGCCACATCAAGTGGATGTAGAATAAGCTTAAAGCGACAGTGAAGTCAGAGTCCATAAGTCGCATGAAGTCGGCAAATGGTGTCACAAAAGAGATGGAGAGAGGAGAACACAGCAGTGGAGGGTAGGTTGAGAGCGTTCATAGAGGAGATGTTCGTACTCACACTCGTTACCACTTGCGCATTTTATCGGTCAAAAGACCGTATGGTTTGAGTCTAGGCAAGCGGAGAGTTTGCGCATCGGTGCTCCAAATATCACGCTAAGCCATCTAGTTGGTCACCACGATACACTGAGCACTTGGCGAAAAAGGGGAGGAAAACCACAAGACCGCAGTTAGGCTGAGAGGCATGAATTATCTTTCGAATGAGGAATGCAGCAAGATAGACACGCAACGAAAGGGACGTGATAAATCATTTGGCGTTATGAGATCGTCGGCTGTGGTGGTGGTACTGCAACAGGAAGTAGAGGGTAGTAGAGCCTTTCCTATGCTGCAGCGAAGTGGAGAATGTTAGGTGACTGAGCAGATGACAATGATTTGCAATGATGTGCATAAGAGTAACTATCTGCTTTAGACTAGGAATAATAGCTGATAACCAACCAAAAAACATTTGCCAGCACTTTGCCGAACGCAAGGTATGGCTTGACCTAACATTTATGCTTAACTTCCCAAAATACACGCCAGCCAGACGGGGTGCTGTTAATTGCATTGATGTGACGAAATCGAAGCCATGAACAATCCAGGTCAGTCGACGCCAATTTATCCGTCAGCTGTTTTATTTCCGAGATCGCGTGGGACCATAAATTACCACCCTCTCCCCACGGGGGAGTCATGGCGACTAAAACGACACACACGAACGCAATGTTTACTGGCGTACAGCTGACAAATCACACAGCCAGCCGCCTGTCAGACTACAAACCTTGGCCGAATTTATGATGAGCGGTATTTAGGCAGGGATGTTGGTTAAATGCATTAGCTGGACATTCGTGCCAGTTGATGACCGAAGTCATAATCATTCTTCCGCTCACACTACGAAATGGGCTAAGTTCTAATGCGCTAATTATCCAACGAAACCACAAGAAATAAGGGAACGAAACAATGCCATAGGAAAGAAAAATCACACCCTTTCTATGCAAAAGGGCAATAGCTATTGCTCAAGCGCAAACAAAAGAGCCTCCAAGGCATCATTTGCCTGGTCTCAATATGCGCTAAGCTTCCGTATCCTCAAAGCAAATTTCACAAGACGACAGCAATTTGCGGTTTATTTAAAACATTTAACAAACCTGCAAGGTTGGCCAGAGGAGCATGTTTGTACAAGTCTAATGGGTAACTTGTAGACCCTCTTGCCTCGATTGCAGTTATCAGAGCTGCAGTTCAGCCTAGCACCCCAATTCTGGCTGCAGTTTTGTCGGCATTGCCAACACCAAGCGTTGTGGTGTTCGACTCTTCCGACGATGTCTTGACGTGCTCGCCTCGTTCTGCGAGGCCAGTGGTGGTGACTGTGCTGTGGCATCGCCGATGGAGAGGGCAAAGGCGACTGATCAACCATTGGTGTTAGCAATAGGCCGTTTATCGAAAATGGCTCCAATGCCAATGACCCTTGTTCTCATTCTGACTTGGTCACCTAAACCAGGTGCATCCAGCATTGCAGCATTAATGAAGTGCGATACTCAAAACAATCGCGCACAGCACGGCTTTATGAACTCTTATTAGGCCATTTACTTGCTGCAGGTCAATGCAACTGATATTGCGACCTGTAAGAGATGATAAAAGAAATACAGCACCGGCCGAACGACAAGGCACCTCTGCAAAAGGTTTAAAGTCAGGCCTTGGTGCGTGTGAAATTGGCGGCTGGAGTGATAACAAAAAAAGAGTTGATGATGTAGGCACATCGGGTGGTGGCGCGTACAATTTAGATCATTTGGGTAAGATCTCACCTCTTCGTTCCTTGTGTCGCTCAAACAGCATGCGATGCTGTTAACACTCCGAAACTGCCCCTTTTGTAGCAGATACTTCTCAATAGTTACACTCGCCTCCTCAACAGTGAGCACTATGCCCTGCTCCTGGCCACTGCGCTAGCAGAATGCCCTGCTGATTAATATGAAGCAAGAGCTGCCCACGACACTGAAATCCTTCTAGATGCATTCTCACCATCATTGATGTCTTTCTTCAATTTTTTGCATTTAGCCCTCAAATATTAAATTGTGCCATAACACGATTGTGCTCAGTCTGTTGAACAGTAGAGCTCAACCGGAAGAAGTAGCTCCCTCATTCTGTGGTAATGCAGCTCGTTTGATTAGCTACTTAACAAGAGAATGCTATTATTATGCCAGTTCAGCTTGTTCACCCCTAGCTTTCCTCGCAGACCACAGCATTTGCCTTATAAATAGCGTCGTAATTTGCTTACTGTTCAAGAGCGCTCCCTTTTCTGATCACCAAGTTTTCTATCCGTGTCTGCAAAAACAGCTCTTATTTTAAGCGAGATGAGTGATCAGTCAGACAGGACTCCTTTTCGCTGTGAAGGGCGACGAATTATTCTACACTCTAAGCAATCGAAAGCACCGATCTATTGGGTTCAATTGAAGACATGCAGCACGACCAGTCTCATGTAGTTAGGTTTAAGCTATCGATGGTGAGTCGTTGATAAAAAAAATCAGTTCGCAAGTTAATTATTCCAGCATGGGTGCCTCGGAGAACATGAATGGATTGTATGACACAGCGCCATCTTACCGTACGACCCGTACAAATGCCTCTGTAGCAAATATGATATTTTTTCAGCGGAATGCTGAGTTCTATGGCAGCAATGCAAATGACTGACATGCGCGTAGACGTCTCAAAAACTGCCATCCGTATCGCTTGGTTTCAGCAAATGATAGCAGCCATTGAGTTTCTCATCTCTGTTTCCCTGCATCAAACAACAGTTTTGGTAGTGCGCGTGGGTGTGTAAGTAAGAAGGTGAGTTGATAGGTGAAAGGGCAGGAAGAAGGGCAGACTAGCTGTCAGAAGTCGTTTTAGCTGCATTGACAGCATTCCAATGCCGGACTTCCCCTCTCAAGGCTGGTAAGACACCACGTTCTCTAAGATAAATTAGCTTTACGCTCTTACATGCATTTCAATTGCCGTTCTTTAGATCCAGTATAGATCTTATAGCTACTTCTATCTTTAAAAAGTAACGTTTCTTTGCTGCTTCATTTTCAGTATCGGCAAGTGCATCTTTTGCCTTGATGACTAGAAGATTGAGGACACCAAATGGGGGTCCTACTAAAGATGCTTTGGCTAAGTTGTGATCATTTGTCTCTTTTCACCTTACGCCATTAATCACTACTTCTTTGGAGAGCTGAGTGAGCCAAATTGGGACGTATTGAGATCCGATTTGACAGCTGACCTACTGGTAACCACATTCCGCCATGCCTGTGTGTTTGTTCAGGGAGGCGTTGCGCAAACAGCTTTGACCTTAGTGGGACTGGATGCACGCAGGGGCTCAGCAGAGGGGAACAGACAAAAAGGCACAAATAAAGAATTCTTTTAAGTCGCCCGTTTCAGGCAGCTATTGAGGCATTATCTTTTCTTTCTCGCTAATTTCAAGAGACAATTCAGAGCAATTCAGAAACTCCATCAGCTCATGCGCTTTTCTTGGACGTAATGAAGCACTTGATTTTCTTAGCCACCGAATCGCCGTTACAAATGCGTCTTTCCCTAAAATATGCTTAGTATAAGATAGCTATGAATGTAAAATAAAGCGCAATAATTTAGTGTCAGCTTCCCAAAGGAGAGCAAATTTTCTGGCAAAATTTCGAGCCAGAATGTTGACCGGTCTTAGCAACACTTTGGATGAGGTGCAGTGCCTTCGATGCCTGGCTTGCCGTCAGTCATTTTGCTACGCTAATCCACCAGTCGTTGAGTGTCTCTCACATTTAATCCCAATTTCTCTGCCAAGCACACAAGGCTTGGCAAATGCTCAATCGAGTCCTTCGAGAATGATCTTGGACAATAATAGGTGAAGTAATTGAAACCTCGCTCCCATCGTTGTATTGAGGCAGTACCAAAGTTGCCTAAGCAGCAACAATATCAAGTAGATCCCCACTGCAGTGCCACAGACGGATGATCAGCAATTGGGTGGTAAACGGGAGGAATGAGTACGGCCTTCACTTTCAATTCTTGCAACTCTTCATGGGCACCTCACCACAAACGCCGTGACGTCTCACAGGATCAGTAGCAGTGGTGACAGCAGTAGCTGTCCTCTTCCTCCACATCATGCTGAGTCCAAAGTCCAAACACGTTTACGTGTGGGCACAGCCTACTCATGCAACTGATAAAAGAAAAAACGGGCTTCTCAACTTGTCATAGGAGTAAACAGACTCTTATTGAAAAGCGCTAAAATAAGGCCAACAGGGCCGTAAAGTACGTAGTAGGTGCCACAGAAGCCAGACCCACTTGGCAACGTACCAGACGTACCAGTCCCTCTCCTGTTAGGAGAAGGCGTTACAACACCTCACAATAAGCGTTTAATTTCTTATGAGTAACAACCAATTATGCCATGAATTTATGTGGTAGGAGATGCTACATGCGACTCCATAAATAGTGCAACTACAAATGCGCACACGAGCCCGTTTAAACTGGCATAAGATCGTGGCGCCAGCCGTACTCCAACACCGTTCGGCTGCAATTTATTCAACCCTTGACAAGCCGCATCCAGTTGCAATGACCATCACAAGGCGGTGCATTGCGAGTGATTTGGCGCCGTCGGAGCACACAAAATATACCCCATTCACTTGCAACTTTGCCATTTTCAAGCTTAACTTTTATGGCAGCATCATAGGCGACTGCCGATGATTACCGGGCAGTGGGCGGGGTAGCTTTAGTGGATGCAGTGGGAAGAAATAGATTCAACACGCAACGATGTGGAACATTTTGGATAGTGGAGCGAAGATGGGCAGCGTGGGCAGACAAAAGCATCGGAAAATGGCAGAAACCATTCCATGTCGGATATGACAATGCAATCAACGCGAACCCATGTGCAGACATAACTTTTCAAGCACACGCAACCATCCATTTCCCTCTGCATTGCGACAGCGGATGTTCTTGTCAGTATCGCATATCACTTTGCGCATGCGGCAACTTGTCACTTGGCATTGTACAATAGAATAGAATTTGCAACGCTTAAAAGAAGTCCCACTTGATGGTTGTGATGGTTGACTGACCAATTTATGCTAATGAACTGATAAATGGCGCATTACTGTCCAACGTTCCTACAACACAAGTCAGATCTTTATTAATTGAGACGTAATCGTGACTATGCGGCTCACTGTGGCTCCACATCCGCATTGCACTGAGCTCCAATCTAGTACATGAGTGAGAACCTCAAAACTTCGAAATCGCCATCTCGTAGCAAAAGACGTCTCCTCCTAACCCATGCTCGCATCGACATTATAGTATCTGTTTTCATTGTACCTACAATTTACTTGATGCGCCATCGCACATTCTGTGGTAGGGTTTCGCCTAATAACACGAGCTGCTCCCTCGGCCACCATTCTTCGATGTCTTCTACTTCTCTGTTCATTGCACTGGCTCTATTTAATGGAATGCAGGACCCAACATTTAAAACGTCTAGGGTTGCCATCAATAGTCATCGGCAGTCGAAACAGGGGAATGCCTCCTTGATGTGGCCTGTTTCGTTATTCTAATTTGCAGGGTGATGCTATTCAAGCGCTTGTGTCCCTGCATGCGCAGAGCTTTACTGCACGAGGTGCTTTGTAAGGCTTGAGAATCTTCGTGTGGATAAAGCTCACCCATGATTGAGGATGATAAATCACGCAGTCCGATCTATTGCTGAGGTAAACAATGAGTGTCAGCAGGCGCACAAAGAGGAGGCCAAAGTGAGAAGAGTGTAGACGCTTAATCCACTTTTTTCTTCGTTCAAAAAGCCTGCATTTTGGAGAGCGATGTTCATCACTCTACGCGTTAGTAACATCTAGAATAAGTGGCGCAACGCCGAAATGTGGGCAACAAGACGAGGAAAGTAGGATTGAGGCCTCAATGGTGTCAAATGTCAGGGTGGGCTGAGTTCACCCAAGCAACCGCACCTTTTAGCCTTCGCTCAGTTGATTCGCCTATGTGGCTCTACAAGCCCACTTGGCTTTTATTGCCCCCAGCAGTGCAGCAGTGGGTGCACAACACCGGCCAGCAGCTTGCCAAAGAAGGAAAGTGTACGCACAGAAGCTAGCGAACAGGCAGAACACATTAGCAGAGGCTGTGCATCAGAGAATGTGAATTGGTTTACTCAATGGCACGGTTCCTTTTCTGTTTTGACGATGCTTACCGATTTGTGCTTTACTAGAGGAAATCGCATGAATTCTCCCCTTGCGAAGACAAAAAGCTGAGCAGTGTGTGCATTTGTTGCCTTTGCCACATCTAGATGGAAGTGCATAAAATGTTTCACGCCATAACTACACTGCACTATGTTTTTGCATGATTTGTTTCCAACATGGAAACGCTGCCATCGAGCATCTACTTTTGGATCCTCACAATAACGTGGATAATGGCATTTAAATCGACTGCAACACCAACAACCAAATCATCGTGGTGCAACGCGCTTCCCCTCACCACTTGCCCTCACCACGACTGCGATAACTGCACACTTCAGTCCGATTCACGTGACTTAGTGAAGGTCTAGCAATGCTCCAAAACCATCACATGACCATGATCCAGGAAATTCTATGACAAACCACCACGAAATAACCAAGCATAAGAAAACACACGGAAACTCTATTATAACTCAACAGGTTCGTGTACATCAGTGCTGACTTAGTCTGCTTCCCCTCCGCTCATGGCATCGTCACCATTTCCATCACTCTGTGTCCTGTTCGAAATGACATCGTAGCAGGCCCACTTAATCAGTTTACGCAATTGGCGGCTCACTTTCGGTCGGCGGTCCTGGATGCACCACAGCATCCAATTCATCGGTAAATTGGCCAGTGGAGATTTGTCAAAGTCGCCAAGTCGCTGCACAAACTTGACAAGACACTCAAATCTACTTGACTCGCCTATTTTCGAATCTACGATGCCTGCATTAAGCAACTGATGATGACACGAAAGCGATGCCAACATGTCTGCGATGTCATCCTCGCCAAACCGCGAAAGGTCCACAGCGTAAATTATGCAGTCACATTCTTCGGAATTACGTTGTGGCTCTTTACTGGGATCTGCCGCTTCACGGAGCATCACCGATGAATCGTCACCTATGATGGTATCATGCCAATCATTGTGGCTTGGAAAATCGCTCACTAAGCGGGTCATACGAAATTCGGCCATAATTGAATCGAAATCCACTGTGCATTTATTAGCCGTCAAATTCCTAAAACAAAAACTGGCAACGTGCGCAATCGACCCCACACTCGTTCAAATTCAAAGCGCCGGTAGGAGTCTACGCGCTCTATCCGATATAAAATAGCCTCGGCAGGATTCTTGAAGGAGTCAGGTTAGGGTTGTGGGAATAGCATCCGGCAAAGGCGCTAGTCCAGCCAGTTCCACTGATTCATGTGCCCGTGTAGGCGAGAAAGGAATGGCGGCGTCGAAATAATCCATTCCCAACCCGGACTACTACTGCAAAGATATATCAACTGCTGCAGTTTGAGACGGCTGCAGATTGCTATCTTCCACTTTGGTGACAGTTCCCTAAGTTCACGCTGTGAGATATTCTGTGTCTGCAATGTCAAGAGAGTCTGCGGTTATTAATACACTTAGGGAAATGAATAAGCTAAATGAATTAGCAGAGAGACAAATTAGCACATCCACCGCACGCACCATCACCAAACAACAGTGGCACACACTGACCGCGACGCAGGGACATGCCGGTTAAAAAAATTTGCAGCTTGGTGGGGGAGGCGGGGCTAAACGTGCTTTGCCGTTAGCACATTTGTTCGTTGCACATCATCCAATGCCAACGTCGTCGTGTCAGGCCCCCGTCTGACCCACATCGGATGGTGGGTTAAGGACGCAGTGACTCAACACGCACACCCACCGAGATCAACTCACTACTAATGGGGAGTCATGTGGATTGGCAGCTGACCATTGCTTTGTGAGGCGTGGCTCTCCTCCTCCACCATGCGTGCAGAATACGGTGGCGTTGAATGGCTGAGTACTATCGTGACAGTGCTGGTATGGAGGTTGATTGCAAAGGCATAGCTAATGGAGAACTCCCTTGATGACGACGCAGATTATCAGAAGTCCGTCTTCATCACTGGATGGGAGAAAGTGCGCTCATCCAAGCATAAGGCAATTTGAGCAGACTGACCTTCAAAAAGACATCAACGCAAAGGCTGGCCTTATACGCAATAAAAAATTACTTATTTGAGATCCGTATCCTCCAAAGCCTCAAAGAAACATCTGACATCTGTTCCATTAAATGCGGATGCACTTCTCCTCCCTGACACGGCACTGCAGTAGGTACAAAACATCAGCAGACATTTGAATGATGATGCAGCTAATCCTCTCCTTAAAATGCAACCTAAACTAAGGAAAACATACACTTCAACCCTACCGACAGTAACACAACTGACTGCACTGCTGTCATGTTGATGGCAGCAATGTTGGCTTTTGCCTTTAAACATTTCATACCTCCCGGTTCTCGGCACTTACCACCCTGTCGTAGTGGTAACGCGACACCAAGCAGCGAATCACAGGCAGAGGATGGACGTTCATTAACTGCCGGTGAGTTTTGCCTGTCCGCATGAAGTTTGTTGCGCAGACAACCGATCTTCAAGCATACTAAGCCTAACTATTCAATGGCTGAGTAGAAACCATAAATGCCGTGGGCTATTTGCGTTTATTAATAGTTGTTTCCTCAGATAAACAACAAATGGTATAAAATTATGCGTGGCAGAGGACTTCCTTCCTGTTGACGTCAGGGAGTAGGAACGTTGACAAGGGCAGATATATGGCAGACTTCTACTACCGCTGCCGGTGGTGGTGAAGATGGTGTAATGTGAAGCAATGGGAAGCAACTGGCAGGTGCTTCATGTTTCTTCGGCTTCCACTTGCTGTAGTTGCTTTAACCCCTTTCTACAGGATCTGTAGAGCATCACATACAGAGTTGGGATTGTGCCTTTGTGCCTGAGTTCAGGAAGAGAAACGAATTGCGATTTGAAAATGGAAAAGTCAAGTTGAAGGCAAGGTGAGCATTCTAAGGAGGCGCTCCGAACATAGCATAATCACGACGCACCTCCATCAAAGGGCTGCTAATGGAGAAACAGAAGTAGACAGTCAGTATGCAATGACTTACTTGAAACTATTCTGATACAGGTTCAATCTCTCCTTTTCCGCTTAAAAAAGCGCCATTTTGAGCGTAAACTTGCATGCATCAGGAAATGACTGGAAGCTCTAAGCCAATATGGACCATGAAACTAGGCAGAGACGAGGCTGCGCAATCCAACTTGATAAAAGGAAAAGTAAGACGCTATGAGTAAAGTCACTGCAATCAGAGGTGAGCTGCATAAAAACCCTGAACGTGAATGCTGACTTATTAAAATATTTCCTTCGATGGCAGTTTGTCCGCATCTTAATTACACTAGACCCTTCTTTAAGTCCCTGTCGGAGATGCATAGAAGTAGTGAAATACTTTCTTAGAATAGGAACCTTACTGCCTAGCCTTACTGTCGCCCTAGTTAAACCCCAATTTAGCCACCCATTGTTAATTAAACTCAAGCATAACGAGGAAGACCAGTTGGAATCGCTCTGTGTGACCATCGAAGTTGCCCTGCACCAACTGCTTCGATGGTCCAAGCGTCTCCATTTTTCAATCCATTGGATTTCGCTGAGGTCGTTCTCTATTTTGTCTTGCTCTTGACGCTCTGATCTACTTACCGTAACAACGCACTCAGGTCAGTTGCCGTCAGTTTACTAAACCGCAAATGCGATTCGGCAGTTGCAAAAGATTGTAAAAAAGTTGGAGCGTGCCTTAGAGATGATGAAGGCGAACATTCCTTTGTCCAAAAAAATGTAACACTCACTTTGTTCCCAATACCAGCCTAACGGCTGACTGCACCCATTTCAGCTTGATTAATGCAAGTCCCTTTTATCCTTATACGTCTTGGATGGCACAGTCTTCACCTCTAGCCACCTTGCCATGGTCGTAAGGCGACACATCAGACAACGAATCACTATCGGAGTTGGGAGTATCCCTTTTCACGTCGATACGCACGCACGTGTGCGTGACCCTTCGTACATGTGGTCACATTCGTGATGAGATTCGTTTGTGCTCATTGTGTTCCTTGCATTGACAACTGACAGACGTGCGACTACTTTGCTTCTCAAGCTCCCAACACGTACCTATTCAATGGCTGGGAAGAAACCGTAAGTTTCATGGGCGATGTATGCTTGGTCACACTTTTCTCTCCAGGTGGGGTAAGCAAAATGCTCCGGAATTCTGCATGGAGGAGGATTTTCCTACCCTCCCTACTACTCGTGGGCTCACAACTCCCACCAACTCCTACACCAGTGATGGTGGTTCTGGCGCAGGCGCTGATGCTAGTGATCGGCACTCCTTACCCAGCTGCGATGCTGCTGCTGCCACAAACTCCTCCACCTCCTCCAACACTGATAAGCCGAACTCAACTGATCACTTAACTGCTCCTAGTAACACAACCTCTTGTGTAGCAGGAGATCCCTCCAAATCTGTGCAGCTACTCCACAACGACCACATCACTGGCATTCCTGACGAAATGGTTCAAAACCAGTTTGGAGTGCTGGGCCTGCTAAAGCTGACGCAAACCGACCCGACTTTCGGAGTCTTCGCACCGGGAATTGACCTCTCCAAACAAAACTTAGCCAACTTAGCTCTGCCTGGGTTAGTTGGCACTGTTCACTCTCTCCTTCTTGCCATTGCTTATTGCATGTGTCGAGATGGGCGGATGGGGTGCGTTCCTCACACGAGTTAGTTTAGTGTCATGCTAGTCATGGTCAACAGCGCCACGGTCTTACCTGCCAATCATTATCATTTGACAGCTTATTTGTGACTTGTGCAATTTCTACTAACTTTCACTTCAGTGAAATGCACAGTGGTATTGAATCGTCACAAGCTGATCAGCGCACGTTGCCGCCACATGAGACGGAGTGTGATGTGCCTGCGGAGTACCGAATCCACCATCGAATAGCAGGTCGCCTTCCTCCTGACCCACCACTAGACAAATTAGCCGACGAAACTCTCTTCTGGATATTTTATAACTTGTGTCGCGAGGAGGCACAACTGGTCGCCGCCAAGGAACTGTGAGACCTCATCGCTTTACCGTATCTAATTCGCACGCGTTACTGACATCCCACCATACCCTTTATTCTCCTCCGAACCTCTTTGAACGGTAAATGTGGCAATGGCAGAAGAGTGGAATTGGCATTTCTGCTTGCCGCATGTCTTCAGGTACAATCGGAATTGGCGTTACCACAGGAAGAAGATGCGTTGGTTCACTCGTGTGCCTGGCAGTGACGTCATTCGCGAAGGCAGCATGGAGAAGGGCACCTACTACTGCTGGGACCCACAGCATTTGAGGAAGTCGGTCCAGCGACTCACCATCAGCTATACTGACTTGGACGACACACCCACCACCTATCGGCTGTCCTCACCCACTCTCAATGCACGGGTGCAGTACATCTCCTCGAATCCGCACCAGCAATAGCCGCTGCAGCATAATCTGCTGCAACGACATCATCGATGCCCTCTACCTCGTGTGTTGCGTTGCCCTCATTTCTACTAAATGGGTCACACTCTCATTGACAGGCCCTTGAAACACAAGTCCTTGTCTTTCTGTAAAGCTCTCAGTGTGCTTTTCTGCTTGAATAAATCGTAGGAATCTGCTATCTTGGACGGTTGCCGTGATGCTTTTCTGTTTTAACTCACTTGGAAAGCAAATCAAATTCCGATGGCTTTCCCACCTGTCATCACAATTAAATACCAGCTGCCTATCTACTTACTGCATTTGTGGATAGACAGAATGATTGTATACTACACATGCAACATCTTTGAGTTCAGTGAGACAATAAATGTTGCGCTCAAGGGTGTTGCTGCAGTGGTGACATTGCCAGGGCCCATCCAGGGCGCCTGTTCTCATGCCACATCGCCCACTCTGTTCTATTCGCTCGGCTTGCAGGTCGATTAATTCGCAGCATGTAGATGGAATCGACCACATCTTAAACCAATGATTGTATCGAAGGCATGCTGGAACAGTTTAGAACTGTTGTTCTGCTAGTGGTGGTGCGCTTAAAGACTTTGCAAAGCTGCAACAGGTACTGCAGTAGCAAACTAATTATGGTAAATTGGATGCTATGTTTGGTGGTAAAATCACAAAACACTGCTGTGGCATAGTTTGTCAGCTTAGTATGGAAGCGAGTAACAGCCCCTACTGAGACGAAGCTGAAACTTCTTTCTGAATTCACAACATATAAGTGAAATGAATGTGGAGCCACATAAAGTGAACATCTTTTAAAGTGCACAAATAGAATTCTAGGTGAGGAACTGTTAATGATGTCGGCTGGTATGGCACAAGATTCCAATTTACCCCTTGCAGCTTACTTGGCACTGCATGCCCGGCAGTGTGCCCTCGAGGATAGCCCCATGGGCGAGATGGTCCCTTTCTGCCAAACTAATGCAGAATGTCTAAAGGAAAGCCTGCATATAAACTTGGAAAGGTCAGAATTTGGTAACTCTTCTGGTGACAAAACCATCCCGAAACCCGAGCTCCCTGACTAGACTGAACCGAGAAGTAAAAAGGCTTGTTTTACGGGCACAGTGCCTTCGGCAAGTTAGCTACCTGGCGTAGCACAACAGAACTGCATTGATGAAGGCACAGATTATATCTGAGCAACATTATTCCAGGCCGAGGCAGATGCGTTCGCACTAGCCAAATCCCAACCAGTCAGTGCTGCTTACTACCAAGCATTGGACATTGGTTCACACCTCATTCAAGCAGCGGTTAAAATACTTGAGATATGTTGTTCTGTTACCTCCATTGCCGAAACCTCAACTGAAGTAGTGTGACACAGAACCATCTGCAAACAATCGGACAACGGCCTAGTTGTTTCAATTGCATTAAGCGCAATCTAAACTAGAGGCGATGCCAATTTTACTCCTTCTCACTTCGTGATAGCCAGCCAAACGGATCTCATGCTTGGAAAAACAAAGATGTGGTTTCTACCTGAGCCTTTTTACCAACCCAGTTTAGCCTCCCACTCTCATTCCATGCAATTTGGGAGGGCGAGGTTGCGACTAGATTAGATGTTCGCATGTGGGTGACCCTCCATGTGTAAGGTCATACTTATGACTCACGTGCATGAATGGGTCCTTAGCTTCGCCTCTGAGCATTTCCCTCGTTCCAACGACAACCTGCAGGCGTGATGTCCGTCCATTCTCCGTTCTCCCATCAAACGCATCCATCAGAAGTCCTAATTAGGGCGATGAGTTGCATTTTCTCATCTGTTGTCTCCTGGAAGCTGAATACACTTAACCACACTTCCTTCTTTAGATTCCGTAAACATAGAACACCGCATATCTCCATGAATAAGGGTTCTTGTGCCCACATGATTACATTGCGGCTCTTAATGCTACCGTTTTTATTTCTCCTGCATTCTTAAGCATTATACTGTCTTCACCTTCCTCTTTCCAACAAGTCCATGTCAGTCACTTAATTAATCAGCCGCAAAGCGGTACAATGCATCATCCAAAGCGGTGATTTCGGTGCTATGTAAATCAATCGGTTCGCAGCCTTGGCAACAATTGTGTTCGTACAGGAAATTGATGTTACCAATCAAGACTTTAATAATCGTTCTTTATTTACTTTATGCGTGCACACTTTAATAAAGGCACTTTTTAACAGGAGGACACAGCGCTTTGTTGATCTAAGTCGGGAGTGTGTCATGCGGGCCACTGTCGCCAAACTCGGGCATTGTCCTCCTCCTCCTCCTCCGCTTTACTCGGCATATCCTTTCTCTGGTGCCATGTGGCATGCGGGACTTATAGTGCCCTTCTTTGTTTAGTAAAATTCACAGCTGTCGTACGTCTCCTCTTGCAGGTTACCACAGGCTGATTCCATGCGAAATCATCTATTCTCGGATTGCGGGTCGCTTAACTTAGACTCACCTTTGGATTTATTGGTGGATGGAGTGGTTTTTTGTCATAGAAAAGCTGCTAGCCATAACTACCCAACTTTGTCAACTTCATGCTCACTGCTGGCCACCCACCATACTCACGTTTCCCTAGATTCCTTTCAATGGTGGAGTTGTGCGTCGTGGTTTGGTGGTACCAGCGATCCAACTTTTTCCGTCAACAGATGCAATAGGATTTGGTGTTACCACAAGACGAAATGCACTGACTGACTTGTGGGCCCGGAAACGACGCGATTCAAGAAGGCAGGAAGAGAACTTATCACAGATGGTTTTCGCTGCACTCACGAAAGGTGACCTAACGACGCCACCATCTGCTGCACCATCACGGGCAATGCACTCATCAACTGCCACTTGTCCTCGCACACGCTCATCTTCAAGCGATCAGTTCCACACAATCTGCTGCAACATCCTCGCCTTTACCATCGACCCACGTATGCATGCGTTGCATGACTGGCCTTGGCTTTATCCTTCTTTTACCCAAGTGCTTCCAGCACACAATATTGAGTAGGTGTGACACATGCTGTAAACAACTTATCTTTAAGGAAATTGGCCATACTGCGCAACCTTTTGACTGCATATATTGTAGCCTATGCCTTTTGTTCCAGGTTTTAGTCGACCCATTAGCTAACACCGATTAAGCATGCCTGGTAAAGGTGTCCATTCAATGAGGATTGACCAAATACATTTCGCAAACAGGAGATATTGCGTGACAATGCAATTCGGTGTTCCTTCTCAGTCACCGGAGGCACGTGTGCTGAGAGGATGATAAGCAAATGAGTAACACGTCTGTCAGTTGTGACGCAAGAAAGGAATGATCGCACCGAAGTTCACCACATGTCTTGTTGTGAGTCCTTAGTTTGACCTGATGTGCAAGGCGTCATCACATGTGTGCGGCCCTATGTTATCTGCTCTAATCCTTGCTCCAGCCCAATTCTTTGTTTTATGTGGCGCCTCACGGCGATCACGCAGAGAGGGGCTGAAAATGGAGCACATGGGATGGCACATTGTGTCAGCAACTGAGATTTGGTCTCGCGTAAGGCTCAATTGATCCTTGGTGCTCATTAATCCTGCTTATAAGAGGTGGCCAAATTGAAGCCATTTCCATACCCACTGTCTACTATGACTGGAATTGGCGATTATTGCATAGGTGGAAATTTGCCAATGTAAAACTGTCTTCAGTTGGTTTGTTCTGATGCTGCTTTCGTCATAGCACCCACTTTCCAGGGGACATCGGCTCCAATAAGGGCGCATCTTGTGCACTAAGGGAATAAGCAAAATAATACGGTCGGAGGCAGTTTTTGGTAACAACACCGCTTGTATGTGCACAAATGTAGCCAAAGACTAATGCCTTTCATAGAAGTAGGCAAGTAAATTAAGGATGGTTACGATTACAAACCAGCCTTAACAGAAACGGCGTGATTCAAATGACTAGAGCAAGTGGGACCTGAACACGCAGCACGTCGAACTCATTTGAAGCGTTCTGCATCTCGACCTTAAGTTCACGGAGTGAGTGCGGCAGCATTGAATTTAGATGACGGTGTTACAAAAACTGCACACGAGGCATAGAATTGCAATTTACACACAATTAAAAAAGGGCTAACATGGCCGGCAGGGGAGGGATAGTCGCAGTCCTATTCTTACTACTGTGTACTAGTCCCCTCCCAGTTTTGCGCTCCTATATCCACTCTGTTTCGGTACCTGCATTATTAATGCTGCTACGCATGTTAAAAGCTCAAAGCTACACCTTCTCGTCAGGTTTGCAATTCTTTGGGCTTGTCATGAACACCTATTTGGTCTGCCCATGGGACATCTGTTACATTACCTGAGGAAACAGATGGCTATATATAGCTGACATGGCATGTCACCAACTGATGGCTGCATCCGTTTTTGAGATGGTCACATAATTTTGTTTGGTCGAACACCGCTTTTCCATGATAGCTATGGTTATACATTACCAGTGCATCATGCACATTGCCTTCTGACTTTAGTAGGGCTGTTTAAATTTAAAAAATGTGTTCCATCTTGAGTGGAGGATTTTCGTTGCTGCTAGAGCAGTATATCTCAATGTTAGAAAAGACTCAGACCTCAGTATCGCACATTCAAAATCGCATGCTTAAAGTGACAAGCGCCTGGGTGTGCAATATGCCAAGCTCAAAGGCTGGACTCCAATTTGCGCCTGGTGTATTCCACTTATGCTGCCCATTGTCTCAAAGAGAAGCCAATTGCTCAGCACCACCCAAACACCAAAGCTTACCTTGACGTTTTGCCTCACTCCGAAGCCCATTTCGCTGTCCACCTGCCCTCATGCACACACCTACCCACAACTAAACGTGAGCGCAACCGAAGTAGGTCGTAAGGAATGGGAGAGCACTTCTCTCACCCACTGACAACATTAATGTACTTCCTTTCCTTCCTGATTCCTTCCATGCTATCTAGGGCTTCCTGAAAATAGCCAAGTGCATTGATTGCCTCATCCGCTGCATCCGAGGCCCTGTCGCAAACAGAACTTTACCTGGGTGTTTGTTTGCAGACTTGAAGGAAGATGCCGCAGTAGGGAGTCCTGCATCGTTAATATGTGCTACAAGGTGTTGATAGTGTGCGCGAGCAGTTCACAAACTTGTCCATTCCCAAAATTTGTTATTAATAAAGAAGGGTTTGAAGTCGGATGGCTTTGTCACTCGATTGATGAACAAGTAAAGGCGCTGTAGTGCGTAGTTTGAGAAGGAAATTTGGACAGCAACGAAGGCGCCAGACTGTAAAACTGTGCGTTCTAGACTATCCAAGTCGAGTGCACTGACCATCGAGACTCCGTCAAGCAACTGAGATAGCTCTATTGTTGCGTAGAGATAATTCAAGTCAAAGAGACTTGCACCTGCTTCTCTCTCAGTTGCACTGCAGCCCTTTACGGGAAGTGCCATATCATTTTTGGCTTCCCATACGCTAATCCACATTTATTCATCCCCATCACAGCCTTCTCTAGCCGCAAACTGAAATTCGTAAGGAGTAGAGAGACTTCACTGGCTCCGCTGCTGAAACATGCCCATTACGCCTCGGCCACACATAACTTGTGAGTTCTCCTTTTCCCTAAGCGAAGTATTGGGAACAACCACAAAAGAAACCACAATGACAAGTTTTGATACTTGACGGCCTTCTCGTTTTCAACAGGTTCTGTGACAGAGTAACTTCCCCTAGCAGTTGCGATAGAAGAGCTTAACTGAGCAACAAAGCAAAATAAGGCGTGTCTCGGATGGAAGCATGAATTAAGCTCTTGCTAATCTTTTGCTGGACCGAAGCTGAGGCAGCCTCACTACCCAAATACCTCATCCATTGTCTGGTAGCATCCTGGACACCTACATTCGCCAGTGCGCACTGACTTTAATCCTCATTTGGGACAATGAAGTGGCTAGCTGCCCTCAAAGGAAGTAAGTAAGGAAAAAACAGCAGAGCTGTACGTAATGGTGGTAGTAACAATAATGCTAATCTCTCTCATGCTCTCGCGGTGTTTGAGGTCTCGGTATCCCTTCACCTCTCATAGACAGGCGAATTTTGGCCAGTTAATGCAATTTATTCCCTGATTGGATAATGGAGAAGGCAGGGGGGTGAGATAAATGAGGAAGGGAATGCGGCAGCGAAAAATGCAGTCACAACAAGGGAAGAGCAACAACTCACCATTTGCTGCAATGAGGTGAATTATATAATCACTGCCTACGAATTTTCTGCCTCCACTCAAAATCGGCGCACAGTTCAATGCTTTTATTTAGCAATAATACTACCACCATCAGCACTGTCGCTGCCATCTTCGTTTGCTGCATTTTCTTACCTCCAGATATTGACGTGCATCTGCACATCGGGTTGTAATACATAATCCTCCCATCTCCTTCTCACTAACACTTGCGCTGATGGTGACAACTGCCTTCCATTCTCCTTTGCTAACATTCTTTCACTGGATGCATACGATGCAAGGTCAATGCCAATGGCGTTGATTGATCTGCCAAAATTGACATCCAGCTGGCCATGGCGCCTAAATTCCAATTTTCTGGCTGATTGCACTGCAGTACTGAGGGTGGAAAGAAGAAAAAACGGAGATGCACATGATTTACCGTTACGTCTAATTCTTACTACAACATCAGCTTTAGGAAGGCGCATTGTCTCATGAATTGGCAAGAATGTCACATTATAGGTTGTCCACTCTGCACTTTTAACCTAAATTCCGCCCATCAAGTTTGTCTGAAAAACTAATGCAAACGCTACATAACTGCAATAGCCAACGATAGCACACCGTTCGTAGCTCAAAATGTGAGTTTTATGAAGCATCAACATTAGCAGCGATTGTTACAAATACGAGTCTGAGAGCGGTGGAGGAGGATGCATGTACAGTTGACTAGCTCCTCCACCATGACATTCAGGTGCATCCACATTAGCCTCGGTGTAAACGCAACCTCAGTCGTCTACCACCATTGCTGCGTCCATCCCCATGGTTGTGCGTATTGTGGTGTCCCCACAGGCGACCACGCATGTGGCACGCCTCAGTGCGGCTTCTGCGCTGGCCACCACGTCAAATTCGCCTCCCATTGTGGGCTCTTCACAGCCTCTATCCACGGTGCCGCCTTCCACGGGCACGGGTACGACCAACTCCCACTCTCCATTTTCGGCTGTCGCTTTGCTCGCTTTAAGCTGACCCGTAGATCAGTTTGCTTGCTTATATACTCCCAAAGTGGGCTTTATTTGATTCGCGTGACACTCGCACTTTGTGCGCTTTCACCTCTGTACTCGTGATTTTCGCTCTGGAGGCGTCGTTTTGTACTTTTTCTTCAAAATACGGGCTTTGTCTTTCTATTCAAGGTACGCCTGCAAGTATACGCCCTTTAAAGTGCCTGTGGGCATTTTCTTAAAGCACCGATTGGATTTGGCAATGCCTTCTAACGTTATCTACTAATGAGCATGGGACGTACTTTTATTTTGTCCATTAACGTAGGGTGAAATTCCTTACATTTGAAGACAGTGAAAAGTAGGTTCTGACTCATTCGTGCGTGTTGCATTGCGCAGTAAAGCAGTGAAACGGCGATATCTACGACCTCTGGGATTTGGGAAGGCTTCCCAAAACTGAACTCTGTGGCAAGCAAATTGATGGTAATTTTGCAACCATCCTTTGAGGCGAGTTTGCACTGCTAATCCTCATTCCTCAAAGTTCTGGGAGGAATAGAGCAAAGGCGCATAACATGGTGTCAGAAAGTAGGAAGAAAATTGTATGCTGATAAGGTAGTTCGGCCCCAATTCATTTTGGTACAGTAGTCTGCTGCTTTTTAACAACCGAGTTTGACTATTTAACTGAGGTCTGGGCAATGCTTACCATGGACGTACTCTGCTTTGCACTGCCACCAAATCCAGCTCAAGGCATTTAACATTACCTTCTGCTATCTTTGAGCTGAGATCTAGGCACGGTCGGCAGGAATGGTGAGACGATTTTCATCAAGCAGGCTGCATTGTGCGACCCAATAATTTGTCGCGCAGTGCCAGTTTATGTCAGCAACTGAAGCGATTGGATGAAATGGAAATCTACACGCGGTACAACATTTTGGATTACATTTATTACTAAGACTTGGCTGGATATCCAGAGCCCAAAATTTTTTAATGGGAATTTCAAAAGTACTTATTTACAGGTAACAAACACCACGGCATGATAAAATAGGGTAGTTTAGTGCGGGAAGCCGTAGTTGTGAGAGAACGTGATACGAAAGCGCTCGACTGCTTTTGAGCATGTTTTTTGGTTTGCCAGTAGTTGTGTTCTTTCCTTACCTCAAAATCGGTGTAAAAAATTTGCTTGTCTCGCACTTGCTTCCTTTTTGTCTTGCCTGCGATCTCTTTGTGTACCTAACTCTCTCCCAGCTTCACCTTTGTGCATTATTTTTGTGTTATCTCATTTAACATACGACATGAATTACATCGGAAAGTGATAGCCGTGATTTGCCTATTTAAGTGCGCCGTAAAAGAATGTAAACTTAACAGTGGATGATTTGGGGGCAAAAGCAACGCATGCAACTTAGAGCACTGCACCACAGCACCGAGAACAGTCATCCTAGAGCCTCAATTCCCAATGCCCTTTACCCGATTTCTGTCATCTTTCCTCATTCCCACAATTTCATGTCTTCCTTTCTGACTCATTCATTTTGTACAACTTGGCTATTTCTTACTATTACTGTGTTACCACGGAAGAATCGTTTGCACTGTGATTGCCTGTCCCGACGCATTTTTATGAGTTGTTCATGCACGGAATAGGGATTGACATTAAGATCTCACCTTTCTTATACTCGTAGCCATCTTTGGAGGAGTGGGCCACCGATCCATTTGACTGACACTGCCTACTTTCGTTGCAAACTTCCTTTTTTGATGCAAATGAAGCAAGCGTCATGCCGCCTCTTATTCAACACCGAGTCTCGCCTCAAAGAGCCAAAGCGGAAGAGGCAAGGCAGCTTTCGGTCGTGACTTCTCCATTTTTCATTAACTAGGTCTACCAGCAGTTTCAGTGCCTGCTGTTTGCAATGCACCGCTTTGATTGACAGGAACATCTTCCTCCATCCATACAGGCAACGTGGTCCTTGACATGACGTAGGGGACAAAGTGCATCTACATGATGTGGAAGTTATTGCTCGCTTCATTCTGAAATAGGAGAAGAAAGGATTTACATGTGACTTATACGGGTACGCGATCATCAATCAAGCAACAGCATTAGAATGCCTGCAAAAGCTTAATTCCTTGTTGAACATCCGCATCCCATTTTGGAAGCACTATTGCAAAGCGCACAGCACTAGGCTTGACAGGATCTGCTGAGATTGGACTAAATCAGCACAAACCAGACCAGTCATCTTGGTCAGGTTAATAAAGGCACGCTAATGCAAAAAATGGGGACAAGTAAGGCTGTTTAATCCCTCGCATCTTCTGCGATATCATTAAACTCAATTCAAGCACTAAACTTACCCTCTCAATCAAGTCGACGCAATTCAGCACAAAGTGATTTGAGAATCAAACTGCACACACAAACCAGACCCGGCGATGTCTTCCAAATCAGCGTAGAGGCGGCTCCTAGTCTACGGCTGCTTAATCAACCTTCACTTTAACGCATTTTACCACGCTCACCAGGCTCTCGAGCATTGCAGACCCATTATTTCCCACCGATTTTACTCCATGCGTCTATCTTCACAAAAAAAACATTCTTTGTCTTGATTCATTTCCTTTAACAACGCGTAAGCTTTTCGCCTTCACTTTCCTTCGTTCCAATGGACATTTCTCCACCACCTCATCCACCCAAATTGTTAAATGACGGCTTCCTTTTTGTGAGTTCTTTTTTATCCCTTACCAGCCCTTCTCAAATAATGCAACGACCAATAACCTTCATGTCAGACCTGCGCAAACGTAGTGTTTCTTCTCCATTTCTCTCCTTCTGTCGCAGTGGTTTTTACCACACCACTTCACTTCACCTTACTTCCATCTGCTCCTCTTCCTCTGCCTGACCCAACGAGGACAGAAGTGGTCGTAATTTTTACCATGTAATTTTGATCCGGCATAAATTGTACCAATCTATCTCATGCCTGCCCTTCAATTTTTTTGCACTATAGACAATGAAGACTCGCAGTGCTATCTAAACTCGAGAAATAGCTCGAAATTGCTATGAATTCGCCTGACGGAGAGTTCATCCCAAAGGACGCTTTCTCCAAGTCACAGAAGTTGTAGATATGCGAGTAGTACGGCTATGCAGCAAAACTCAAAACGGGCAAATGGGCTACAAACCCTTTTTTACTACTATATCTCCTAATCAAATTCAAAAATTAGGAAATTCAACCAACTTTAGCCAGCAACATAAAAGCATGTTTCAGGCCGCTTTGAAGAAGGCGGTGGACGGCATTGCCGCACGCAACTGGTAGTTAAGGTAAATGCTCCAAAGTGCGCACAAGTTCAGACGTACTTTCGAGAGAAACGTTAGGCCTGCAATTTAGAAAAAAATGCAACACAGCAACTTTAGAGTGGGAAAACGAGCACAGAAGTAAAAGTGCACACTAGGAAGTGCATATAAGTCGGCCGTACCCATACCCGTGGAATGGGGCTCCAGGGGAAAAAATTGTGAAGAGCCCACAATGGGAGGAGAAGTTGACGTGGTGGCCAGTGCAGAAGCCGCACTGAGGCGCGTCACATGTGTGGCCGCCTGTGGTGGCACCACAATGCGCACAACCGTGGGGATGGTCACCGCAGTGGTGGTAGACGACTGAGGATGCCTTTGCACCGAGACTGATGTGGATGCCCTGAATGCTGTGTTCGAAGAACTAGCCGACGTGTCATGCAGCCTTCTCTACCGCCCTTTGTATCCGATTTCTACAAATGGTGCTAGTGCTGATGTTCCACAAAAAATTACATTTCTAACATGACGACTTTTCCATCGTTGGCTTTTGCAAACTTGATGGGCGGAATTCCAGTTTAAAGCGTGTAGTGGTCAATTCATGACGCGACATTTGTGGCAATACATGAGGCAATGCGCCATGCAGACAGACTGAGACTGATGAATTAAGACGATGGTGCCGCTATATAAGAAGATGACGCAACAGAAACTGTCGTTGACAAAATTATGCATAAGTCGCATAGTTGGATTGCATGCAAGGGATGGAGAGCATACTTTTTTTCACAATGCCACAGGAATGACAGAAGCAACGTCAATATGCAGCACTACACCCATTCTTAGACCACCAGCCTTACAAAAGGCATTGAACTGATGCACACTATCAAAGTCTAGCGGTGCGCACTCAACGGGTGAAGCGTGTTAGAAGACACGACTTCGTCTCCACGCCTTCCATGACAAGAGCATATTTAACTCGCTTGATGAAGTAGGATCACAGTAATAAAAGCGGCAACACCAGCAGCAGTCAGATATGCACCACAGCAGCACGGACGCGTGAGCAGCAGCAAGAGGGCAAATGGGAGGGACAATGTCGACCTCCATATTAAAATCTCACAACTACTCATACCCACCGTATCACAAAGGCCGTAACTTCTCACAAAAGAAGTGGAAGTGGTGGCAACAGCAGCCGTCCTCTTCCTACATATTCTGCTGAGCTCAGTGAACAAATACAATCACCTGTACACACAGGTGAATAATGCAGCTAATAAAAGGGAATGAGCTTCTGCAATTAGTAGGTACACCAGCGGGATTCCATAAAAAGCATTAAAATAGGGCGAACGAACATCGTAAAGCACTTGGCAACTTTCCAGACTTACGCCTCTACCCCTCCTGGAAGGAGAGAGCTTTTCCATCACCTCGCAGCAAGCGTTTCACAAGCTGAACTTATTACAAGAAGGATAGTCCGGGCATTTAAATTAGTAAGAAGGAGTTCAAGACTCACTAGTAAATGACTGATGTGGCAATGAGGCTGCGCAAGCGTGGCAGGCAAATGATTGAAAACCTGCCATTTGGAACGTCGACTTAGGGTGAGCCTTCATGGCGTGTACACATTCATTTATGTGCTGAAATCGCGATCGGTGCTGTGAGCTGATTTGCATCAAGGGATGAATCCCGCGAAATCGAAACTGCCAGCCTGGGACTCCAGTTGATGCCATTTTAGTTTAACTTGTTATCTGCAATAACAAGTCCATATGAAAAACGAGTTAATGCGAAAATAAATTAGCAGTTGGAAGTGCGCAATTTGCGCTGATTAACTAAGTGCAAGCCATTGAGGACGTTTGGGCATCGTGTTGCAATACTAAAGTGACATCTGCTTTAGGGTAAGGCGGTCTGCGCCAGCTGTCCTCATGAAATAATAAAAAGTAAAATACAAAAAAAACTAAATCACTAACGGTGGATCTAATAAATGGCACTCGCGCTCAATTTTCGGATGTCCTGTGTTCAAACAAACCAGTTTTTGGGAGATTTGTACTTCCGCCAACAAAAAATATGTTTTATTACCTGCGTCTTTTGCGCATCTGGTTTGCTATTCATTTGTTGATGTTTATTAGTCACTGCTGATTGTTTAGGCCAAAGTGGAACACAACAGGGCTCAAAAGGGCTTCAAGCGTTTGGGGAGATGTCAGCGATGGAACTCACTAAGGCGGCAGAAGCAACTTCGATGTGTGGGCTTGTGCGTGTAGGAGGTCATGGCGTTAGCTAAGAAGGGAAGATTGATCTTCTGAGGTGTACCCCTTTCTCACTGCTGCCCCTCACCTCAATCACCAAAGCATGTCATGCGGGCTATGGTGAACATTGGGTTTAATTTGTTAAACAGAGGAAATTTGCCCTTTAATAATGCAAATCACTGCTTGCATAATTTTAAAGGCAAAATTTGTCCAATCTTTTAGCTCGCATTCGTTTATTGAGATCGACAGCAATGCAAGCACACGTGCACTGTGCAATGACATTTTAATTCACAGCCATGTTATGGAAAGTTTGGAAACCTTCGGAGTGGTCAGAAAGTTTGCAGAACCTACACATAAACTTAACATTTAGACATGGTATAGATTGCTTTAGAAGCCCATCTTACGAATTAAGCTGTTGGCACTTCACCTTGATCTGGTGCTGCACCCCATGATTTTGTGACTGAATTCCCATTCCATGCACCACTTCTCTGAAAGGAGACGGAAGCGGCACAAGCACAACTCAGTAAATGTTATTCGTGACTATGTAATTTTATCCTCCAACTTATCCTCTGCACTGATGTTTAAATTGTTGGTGAGCAGGGAAATAAGTCCGACAGACATCGACATCTTGACGCAAAGGGAATTTATGTCAACCAAGAAGAGAAACGATATGACCTTGCACACCAACACGGTTTACGAGCGCTCGCCTACACCGATCTTCAGTGGTGGCCTTTACTTGACCTTGCTTTGACTGTGAGTCTGTGAATGCGAAACAAAACTGTGGACGATGCTCATCAAGATCTTTTAACTGGGATGCCACATGCTGCACCATGCTACAGGCCTGTGCATTGATGTCGATTTGCTCCACCCAATTCAGATGCTTTCATTTCATCTGAATGAATAAAGCTTTCCATTCTTTGAACAGCTGCTGGTAAAGCAGCCAAGTTTGTGATGCTTTGACGTGGTGCAGTAAGAGGGAGGAGTTACGAGTTGAATGGGCAGTTCTATCAGCCTCTTTTGCCCTTGAAGCTCAAATAAAATGTTGGCATTTCCAAAATGCCTCTCTATCAAGTAACCACGAAGGCTTGATTTTGGCAACGAGTACTGACGCTGGAGATGGAGTGGTGCCAATGAAGCCCAGGGAGCATCATGCAAAATGGAGATCCAAAAGGCGGTTTTTTGTTCCGAAATGTCATCATCTTACAAGTGCAAAAGCAAAATTTGGATTTGGCTTGCTCAACATTTGATGGAGTCCTCGCTAGTCCATCCGACTCCTTTAATGAGAGCTGAGTCGGTGAGCCGATGCGCATGATCTTAAGGGTCACTACAGACGGTGTCAGCTAAAACAGCTAGCTATGGAAAATAATCACCCTAAAGTCGGTTGTGGTAAATGTCTGAGGCATTTTGTTGCTGCAGTGGAAATCAAACCTTGGTGCAGGTCGTGCAAAGTCGGTGCGCTTGGCGACCAAATTTACAGGCAATACTAGATGGCGGAGGCGTTTCGAGCTGAGCCAGGTTAGTGACACGCATTCAAATTAAACGATTCTAGCTCGCCTGAGGCCATCTTCAAAACTGAGAGAAACATTTGACCTTCCTTGCTTCAATCAGTTCTTGGCTCATAATTAACGTTGAATATCTACAATCCCGAATTATGCATTCCAGTGCTAGAGGTCGGCAACCACGCATGCATGCTCTGACTTACTTCTATAATTTCCAACTGCACGAATTTTCCGTGCACATGGGCTGTATGGAATCACGGAACATAATAACGTTTTTGGCAGCAGCTTCATCGTAAAGCGTTTAACGGATTAGAGTGGTTGGAGTGAAAATTTTGCATGAATGCCAATTAGTTGATTATTTTGATGAGCCGGTTAAATGTGAGCTGACTGAAGATGTTTATGTGGCCCAACTGATTTCAGCCACTTTCTCATTAAATCCTGTAGATCCGATTCGCCTGTGGTTTTAGGCGTTGTAGATAGCTGCTACTAATTAACAAGCTGATGATAACCATTTCTTCGGATCTAACGCATTCTTGCCACTATTTTTCTTGTTTTTGCCACGTGGAACGAAGAAACATCCGACTACTGTGCAACTAATCTTCTGAGTCGAGAGAATCACAACATCTTCGTGGAATCTCACTAGTCACCAAACGATATTTAAGATGGGTCCTCAGCCTACGTCGTTTCGCTACACGTAATAAAAACTTTCTTGTTTGACGTGACCTCAGTTATTATGGAGTTTAAAACAACGCCGTAATCGCCTTCTTATCAGTAGGTAACAGAGATTGCGCAAATTTTCAGTGGCTAAGGAGTTTTGTTATTAATTATTTTTCATTAAGTGTTCTTTACCATCCGAAGCAATTAGCAGAAAAGATTTTGATAGGTACATGATATTTGCAGAAAATAGGCGAGGTAGATTGGAGCATCTTTGATGAAGCTTGGACCTTCCCATCTCACCACCTGAATCGAGTCTCAGGAGGCTTTTGCGGCAGATTTCGCCAATGGTGAACAATTGTTTTCGTGAAGCTTAGAGGATCAGTCAAGTGAGGAACCGGTCGAATTCCATCGCTGACGGTATGTCGAAACAGACAGCGCAAGATGTCGTCGATGTGCGTGCTGGCCACCGCTTCCTAAAAGATGCAGGTAGATGAAAGCCCTGCGCACAGCACGCACGAGCAGTCTGTGTTCACACTGAATGAGAGGTATAGACACAAGCTTTATTTTGCATACTCTAGGATCCCGATTTATCACCACCTGTGGGCGATTCGAGAGTTCAGCACTTTGCTTTATACATATGCACACACATACTTGACTGAGTAGCCCTCGATGCTAGATGAGAAGCATCGTGCTACGGAGCTGTCACCATTCGCCTTTGGGAAGAAAATCGCGCTCTCTAAACCAACGTAGCGCTCCTCACTCCGCACCGTCCAGCACGTCACTGACGAGGGATGGTCGCTACTTACTCTTTTTTACTTACTGCAAGAGAAGGAACATCAGGCAGAACAGGGCGAACATGTAACGCACTTCACTGGCTAAGTTGAGGAGTGTTAATGGATGATAGCCTAAAATAGAGTCGATTCTGCTCGAGCAGCACACACTTGTCCATTCATGCAAGCGCATGAGTGAGACATTTGTCCGATATGCTCAGCACATGATGGATAGGCAAGGATAGATCCAGTGCAGACAAAATTGCCGCAATTCATCCTCATCAAGTCACGAAAACGTTGAATGTGTTACGTGGTTTGCCCGCCAGTCTCGGGAACGAAGGTGGCTTAAACTCATTACAGGCAAATAAATAAAGCAGCGAAATGGAAAACGGAAGAAGGCAAAAAAGCCTATCACTGGCTTCCCAAAGTCCACTAGCCTTGACGCACATAGCCGATGGGTCGAGACTGCACCACATCACCAAATTAATGGCATCATAACACCTCAGCGATACGAGTCACACATCTATACCAACAAGCATTCATTCAAGTTGTCGAGATTTAACAATTGTAGTAAATAGACCGGCAAAGAAAGGGCTGAGGATTTTGTAACTGGAGTGAACGAAAATAACAATAATTGGACTTTTAAGGCTCATCGAGGAGGCATTCTGCTTTTGCCTTCGACTAGGATTAGTAGGTGCGATTTAACAAAACAATCATTGGCAAGGCAGTCCTCTCAGAGTGCAGACAAAACGCGAATTGCTAAAGTTCCATCTGCTCTCACCAGGCATGAGGAACCAAATTACTCTAGCAATCAGATAGTATTTGCGGTGTTATGATGAAAAAGGAGCTGATCTGTCAAAGCATTTGTTTCCGTTAGTTACAAGAGTTGTAAATTGAGGTTTTTAAGCTTACAAGTTAAAACTCGATGACTTCAGCAAATGCGCCGCTCTTGGACAAGTGGTCAGAGGATTTAATCCCATATTTTTAATCATCACCTAGCCAGACCGTTTACGTCAAGGCCGTAGAGGCAAGATTGAGGATAGGGAGGCACTGGAACTCACATCGCAGTTTCTTCAAGTAAAGCTTTCTGTGTGCAAATGGCGTTCTGCTCTTAACACTATTCGCGTAGAAGGGAACTAGATCATGCAAATGCCCTGTAAATACTTCTTTGGACATGCTTTCATGCCTTGATGGCAGAACAATAACCATCATGACAGAGAGCATCCGAGCATGAGGCAAAGCTGTGGGAACGTTACTGTTAGGTAGCAACTGTGTTACAGTAGACCTGTACACATGAACGTGCATGTCCAGTTGCACAACGAGAAATCCTCACAATCTTTGCATCACACACTGCAAAATGGAAGTGTTTGCCTTGGTTTCGTAAGATTGCATGCGACCCCATCCCAGTAATCTGGGACGAAATGCGATGAAACGTCCAATAGATACGACGATCGGTCGCGAAGAGGTACAACGTATAACGACGCCTGATGCGATTCTAAAATGTTAGCATAACAAAAGGAAGGTTTCACTTGAATCTACTTTTATCATATTCGGCCGATGTAATGTAATATGTAATTAACATCATCTCAGTGGTTGCGCGGTGGACTGTCAGTCATTCCCTTCACTGACCTTGATGTAGCAGGAAATGACAAGAAGACAACCAACTCTGATTAGCCAACATTCAAGATATTCAGTTTCTATTTTTATCGATTCAGCTACAAAGGGTGATCGACGAGATGTGCTACGGCGTTGTGTGCGACGTTGGCAACCTAAAAAGATATTTGGTCTAGCCTTTACAAAATGTCGCCTAACGTAAAGAAGTGCATTAAAAGTTGCCTTGTGTAAGGATGAGCCAGATTCAGCTCATCAGCTTAGTTAACTTGCGTGCTCTAAGAAATCTGCAAAATGTAGCAAATGGGTGTTGCTAATTGTGGAAGGCAGCTTTTCCTCATCGAAACACAGCTTCCAATCAAGGCAGGCGGACTGTCTCATGCATCGACAATTAGGTCACATCATACACTAATCACCCTGCATTTTAACTCAAATTCAATTTATCAAGTAATCTTAAAATGTAAAATTTGCAGAAAATCTGCACTAGTAGCTTGTTTTACAAATTAGGAACAAAGGGTAGTGGTTGACTGATGCCTCCACCACGGCATCCTAGGCATCCACACCAGCTTCGGTGCAAATGCGACCTCAGTCGTGTACCATTATTGCTGCCATCATCCTTACGGTTGCACTTATCGCGGTGGCCACCACGTCAACTTCCTCAATTGTGGGCTTTTCACAATCTCTGTCCACGGTGCTCCCTTCCACAGATAGGGGTGAGGCCAACTCCCCCAACCCACCTTTTGGCTGTCGCTTTGCTCACTTTGAGTTAACTCGTATGTTAGCTTGCTTGCTGATATGCTCCATTTGTGGATTTTTATTGTTTCGCGTGATATTCTTGCTCAATGCACTTTTACTTCTATGATAACAAGCCCTATCTAAGGTATGTCTTGACGTACGCCTTTCAACGTTATCAACAGAGCAGCATTGGACATGCTTTTATGTTGTCGAATAACATTGAGCGAAATTCCTTTCATTTAAAGGCGATTGGGAATGGGACAGTGGAAAAGGGCTTCTGGTCCCTTTCGTGCATGATGCAATGTGCACGCATATCTACAACTTCTTTGGCTTGGGGAGGGTATCGCGAAGAATGAACTCAGTCGTAGGCGAATCTATGGTAATTTTGTAACCAGTTCATGATGCGAGATCCCACTGCTTGAAGTGCCAGGACAAAAAGGGCGAAGACACACCAAAAGGCATTCAAGGAGTAAAAAGGAAGATTAAGCTGAAAAGATGGTTGGGATCTTAAATCCATTTTGATACATTAGTGTTTAGTTACTTAATTTATCATTATTACCGAGGGCTTCAGACTTCTGAAGGTGCAAACTGTCCTGCCCATGCCATCCAATTCACGTCGCGATGTTGGCTAGTTAGCTTAAAGTGCTAATGTCCTGCTGGTGCAGCACATCATGCCACCACAGTGGACTGCATCACTAGACAATGATGGCTCAGCAAGAGTTGTTTAATCAGTATTTACTGCTTGTAGAGCTGCAGGGCCAGTCGTCAGCTCCAGAAAGCCATAGCATCTTTCTTAGTTTACTGCAACTGGCTTCGGGATGCTGTCATTGACGTCGGCACCTCTAGCGAACCGCAACCACTGCAAGTTGAATTCACTAGCGCCCACAAAAGCTCCTGAGTGTACCGTTGAGACGCCATAACTTTCGCACAGTTCCCACTGTTTATCCAAGTGCTTAAAGGATACAAATATTATTCGCCTGTTGATATTGTTTACACTTTTACAACATTTAATTCATGCGCCTTTGTACGCAATCTAAAACCAAAGTGATGCAGTAGATTATAGCCGTATGGATGCAGAGCTATCACTAGATGATGGCATGGTAGTATGAGGAGGCGCTCGCACGAAAACCATGATATGATCCGAATTATCTATTCGCATAATCGAAGAATCCAGAAGCAGATGCCTCTCGGTTTTGCCATGCCAAGCACTTTCATGCATGGTTCAGATGCAGGGGCAGTCGATTGGAGCTGGCAGCAGGTAAAATTAGTTCGGAGAAGCCCTTTCCTCGCCTCAACTCTCCAATAAGCAACGGATTGGCTTGTGGAAAGGAATTCGCTAACCACATTTCAGTGTATCCCTCTAGATTAAAGCCATTATTAATGAAAAATAGAAGGTGAGCAAGAATGACTGTTAAACTGCATCAGAGATTCCCAACTAGTGTACGAACCGATGGCGAAGTGGAATTTAAACTAAAACACGATGCCATGAGCGGACAAATCTTGCGCAGTCCCTACGATGCTGACGCATGTAGGGCATATCGTTGCAGATGAGGCAGTGATAAGCAAAACAGTTATTAATTTTTAGCTATGCTCATTCTTCACGCGATTCGCTTGATTTGAAAGGCAGGGACGAATTTTCTCTTTGTTCAAGGTTGTACTACGTGATTAGTGGGTGCTGATCATTGCACATATCAACTTACTTTTCAAAAAACTACGAAACTGGGTCTCTGATAGAAGTTGACGCAGCTTGAACATCTCAAAGGACGGCATCCATTCTGATAAACAAGGAAAACAGTTAGGGCATTCTGCGGTCAGCCAGTAAGTGGCCCCCTCACCCACGACAATAATTCCGCGGCGTCAATGTTCATCGTTTATTTAACAATTGTTTTGCACACGCCTAAAATCAGTTCAAACACGACACAAATGTCAATCCTGTTTATGCTCCGTACAGCAAGAATGTCGCCAAAGTGGTGATATACCCTCATATGTTTGCAACCAAATGTTAACGTTCTGGCAGAATTTATAATTAGCTTAGAGAAGCTATCTTCACTATACCGGCTCTCGAATCAGGCTGCACATGGAAGTGTAGAAAAGTGTTTCTGAGCAGCCCACCTAAGCAGACCTGTTGTGGAAGACAATTAGTTGGTGAAAGGGGTGCTTGTTCAAACCGCATTGCATAGCTTTAACTATGGGAGTTAAATGGTCTAGGGAGTGATGCTAAGGTAGAATTATAGGTGACACCTGATGCGATGAATTGATCAACTTTTAGAAAATCCCCAAGGTCTTAGCACAGGTGTCACGTGTAAGTGTAAACTAGACAAAGTAATTATAAAGCCTTAGCTTTCGCATGCAATAAGCTATTTGTTTCATCCAAATTTTGGGACAGCTTTCTCTTTGTTCACTATTAGGTAACGTGGTGAGTGGATGCAGATCAAGGTTGATCCTGGCTCCTATGTTTAAAAGCTGGTGGGCGGCATTTTTTACAAAGATTGGCACAGCATAAGGATTTTGAAGAACAAAGTCAGTCGCGAAAAATGGGGAGAAACAAGGTAATTGTCGCGGCACAACAAACACTATGAGGCTTAAGAGTACCACCAATGCATTTTCTGACCACAGATTTCGACAGCTCCAATTATCTATGCCAAAGATCGACTGGCCCAGCATAAACTGCAAATGACAAAATGACAAATGATGTAAGGCATGCGGTGCTCAGTCCTACAGAGTCAAATATTTGTGCTTTGTGGAACGCGATATATTCTTGCCTTATAATCACAAAATTGCACATTAGGTAATCGCATAAATTAATAAAGGAACGTAGAACGCAGGGCCAGCAAACTAAGTAAGCGCTAAACAAACATGCAAATTCTCCGATCGCTTGTATCTTATGAGCGTGCCTGGACGTCGATCCATGAGACCGTAGTGATAGCGCGAAAGCGTGGGCGTTTTTTAAAGGTGGTCAGATGTTTTCATGTTTACTACGTCACCGACGAACGTTTCAGTTAGACCGCAGGCGTTTCCCCATAGATTCAGGCGTCGCTGTCACATACCAACAGCACAAAATACGATGAGCCGCCCCCAAAGCAATGTTGACGTGTGCATTCTCTTGGCCTCGATGCCGTTTCGATTTGATGTCTATCAGTAGGAAAAGAGCAGAGTCAGAGTAATGCGCATTGGTTTTCCAAAATCGGCTATGTACTTTGTTTTTTATAATTTACTGTCTGATCTACTAGTGCCTATGCTTGCAGTGGTGCAAACGTGAATTCGAGGCTAGTTTTTCTGTTTTCTGGGCATCAGCAACGTGTTTAAATGCATCAACTATTTTGTCAGAGCTAGTGGTGAAGATTGTGAGTTCCCTGCAATTCTCACTGCTTGTCTCACTGCTCATATGCGTGTCGTGGGACTGAATTTAACCTGCAAGGTTGACAGGCTCACATTCTTGGGTCTACATGGAGACTTTTATGCAACAACACTGGCAGCGATGCATTTTCTTGTCTGCCAACTCATTCTGACCTAATGGGTGCCAGGCTCAAAATTGCTAGTTATCTGCGAGAATCCATTTCTTCACCTCGCCTCTGTCCACTCCCGTTCCATCCAATACGTTGTTGGTGCAGCAGTCAGAGGCTTTTAAGTGTGACTTGTCGATGCTCAGGTTCTTTTTAATAAAAATGACCTTCTGCCACAGTTGCAAGCCCTTTCTTTCCTAGTGACGAGGAACTATTGTGGGCGAAAGCGTGAGGGTAGGTTTTGCGATCATAAAACAGAAGTTAGAGCTTTTACCCCTAGGCATCAATAATGAGCCTTTCTTTTTGAATTGCATTCAGGCAAACGTTCCCTTGGTACAAATAAGAAGTGAAACGTTTCATCGAGTGTTCGTTATTTTATCCACCACATGTGCAGAGGCTGACAAGGAGGGGAAATAGGATATTATAGCGGTGGACCTTGTAGACGAGACGATAAGGGGAAAGCGAAAGGGGAAATTAAGTTGCTCAGTGCTCTAAGGATTACCTCCACGCCTGAGCTAGTCTTCTTGCCTCAAGTGCTGAGATCATCAAAAGCCATTTTTGCACTCGCTGCCTCTTTCACAATGCAGCCATCACGTCAGTGGTGGACACCAAAGAGTTGGGAGGACAAAGTAAAAGTGAGAAACAAACAGTTTTTCGTACGACATCTACGCTTAAGGCATAGCTCTCCAGGCATAATCAAAGTAATTTCCATGGCAGAAAAATGTCATCGATATAGTTGATTGAGTCTGAACTTTTTAATGCTTTTTTGGTTAGCTGCTGATCCGCTAACGTTATACAGCTTTCTACTCCTCATTCCTCTTACCCGTCGGCATGCTTTGATTCGACATATAAGCACTGAAGTGTTGTGATTAGTTAAGTGCTATAAGTACACAAAAGACCCATCTGGTCGGTTGACCACGATGGTAGCAAGAGAAGTATTGCATGCACAGTGATGTGAGCTTAGTGATTGATCAGATGACAACGATGGGCCATTACTCTCCAAAGGCTCAAATACCTATAAAATGTGCGAAATAAATAGACTTTGTCTCGGAAATGGAAGACAAGCAAGCGCATGCGCATGCTAGATAGGCCAGAATGTCTGTTGCTAGATAACCCTGACTTTCGTCTTTTCCTGCAACAAACATCAGTGGCGTTGGAACTCGTTTGCCATCGTCTTTTATGCATAAAATTGCTACGATGCGCGCTTGCTTTTGTGTCCAAGGCGCATGTGTCAAGGATCTGTCAAGCGCTAGCTAAAGAACGTGCTATAGCGCCAACCTTAAATGCAAGTACGATTAAATTGTGTGCGACTTAATCTACAGCGCTAGTAGCATATAAAGTGCAGAGCTGCTGCTCCTTCCATCCCAGCATTCATCGTCTAATGTCGTCATTTTTGCATGTGTTAAAGCTCTTGAATAACTTAATCATCTTCAGTTTAGCGTTTATATTCTCGGCTGGTACATCAACGAATTCCTGTGGGTTGCAACCGCTTAAAGGCATAATTTAATTAAGAATTTCATGGCTTTTGGAATTGGATCTTCTAGGACTTCTAGCATCGGACGCTACATCAACCCATAGCCACTTGCAGGTCTCCACCAAGCAAGAAAACCTTTTCTCAAATAGGTTGTGGGGGCAGGCCCGTGAGTCCGTGAGCAAGCCTGCGGCTATACTTACCACACAGGCTTATAGAGCGCTTTGTAATTAGTTCGAATCGTGTTGTCACCTTTTTACGCAGCGTCGAATTGATAATGGTTCCTCCATCTTCCCTGCGCTGCGTGATTCGATAATCTACAATATATCAAAGCCCACTTTGTGCCATTTATAACCTCTCCGCCAAAGTTGGTACATTTAAAGGTGCAGATTCTCGCTATCTCCCTCTTTTGACTATTTTGGGTTGTGATCTGGCCTATAAGCATAAAATGCTTCATCCGACAAATGATTGCTTTGATCGGCGCATCCTTCGCACCACAATTTAAGTCATTCAACGCGCGGAAAGGGCGGCGTGCACATTGTCATACTGGTGAACTCAAGGAAAGAGCGCCGCCATCATGTGGGTCACCTTCCCTGTGGGTGTCTTTGTAGATAATCAAGATGTGCGATGGTATTTGGTGCTACGACGGTAAGGCATTTTCGATGGTCGACTGAAGATAACCAGATTCGCACACAAAGGAAAAATTCTCCTCCTTACTATATAAAAGATGTGTTACACATAAATGAACATTTGGGCTTCTGTCGGCTGCCTTCGTTTGTCTTTTAAGTCGCTATTTAGTGCCCTAACATGTGACTGTGACGATTCAATGGCTTTAAGACTGAGAGAAGTAGTTAATGCCTTGCGCTTTAAGCTACGCACGTGTGAATCAATCTACTCATGATGGCTTCTCTTGGAAATTATGAGATTGCACTAACACGATTTTGATAGACAAAGGGGCCAAATATGGTTTGCCTCAAACTAATGCCTAAAAGGAATCAAAGTAGGGTTTGAACCACGATTCGGTCAGGCCAAATTTCGGTCCATTGTTGCTCGAGGAAATCTGGACCAAGGCGTTTCAAAAACACCAATTCACTTGTCAATATCATTGCCAGACGTCTGGTTGCATTTTATATAACTGAGCAGCAATAAATCAAGCATTGTTTTGTGATTAGAGAAGCAATGGGCACAGCTAACAAATAAAGCAGCAATGCTGATAATGGCGTGGCAAATTTGAGCCAGAGGACAGCGTTGAATAACTTCGAAATGGAGTACCTCGCACGGTAAAGTTAACTATGCTTGAAGAATGTCAGTCTGTTCATTTATCATCCGATCTTCCTGCCTATCTTCCCCATCGTCCATTGGGGTAAGTTGAGTGCTTGAGGAAGTCGTACCTACACTCCACAGCCATTAAGGGCTAACAAGCGAAAAAAGGAAGGCATAGGCGGTAAAGAAATCCTACAAAGCAGCATATTTTGCGAAATCGTGAGAGCCTAACTTAAGTAAATTACAAAAGCGTACCTCCTACCTCATTTTTCCTTGCTCAAGCTATTTACTCGTAGGAGGTAGAGTAAGATGAAATATCACTTTCGACCTCACGCTTAAACAACGTAAGTGGTTGGAGGAGGGGAACTGCTGTGCAGTCTCCCATTGGCTACGCTACCACAGAAGCGCTACAAACCTTGTAGAAGGCATTAATGTCACCTACTACTTTTAATTAATGAAAAGAGGCAGACGCGAGAACAAAGTTGGCAGTCTGATCAACAGTTATTTAGGAAAAATCTTTAATCCCTGCCTCAACATTGCTGAATATCTCACTTAGTAGACTTATTGGTGCCCCCATGCACACACTCCTTCATTTGGTACATTTGCGCTGCTAGCAAGAAGACTACAGGGGCTTTCAGGGATCTTTTTCGTTGCCTTCATTGAAACACAGTTATAAACCTTTAGCATTTACGCGCTTATGCAGGAATGTGCATGTCATTTGTCACTTGCCGCCCATTAATAAATTGCTATAGATTTGAACAGTTGGCAAATGTCTTGTGAGCCACTTAGACAAACAATGTAGTACTTCTTTATCTCAGGCATTCTCTGAAATGTACAATGCTGAGTAACAGCAAAATGGAAATGAGAAAGTGCGAGTTGGACGCCAAAGTGAACGAATGGATAGGAACCAGAACTTAGACAAAATCAACTATCTAGATTGTGCAAATAGGTGTATAATAATGGCAAACGGAGGAAGGACGAAGAAAAGGACTGAGTGGAAAAAGTTGTTTTAGGAGGATTGTAAAGTTCATTAGGGAGTAAACATCGACATCCCGTAAAAGAATGGACAAGCACTCACTTGCCTCGGAGATGAACGTAATCAAATCTTGTATACTGCAGCTACTTCTCTATAAGTTAGTTCGTCCCTTTTACAGCCGCATTCGCATCCACGTCCCTGTTGCTCATCGCATCTCATCGCATTAACTAATCTTCTCCAACAAAAGCCTATCAGTCTTCAAATAGTTCAAAAGCTTGACCTGAATCTACCCCTTTCACTCGGGCGGGGCTCTACTAAGTCTAGTAATCAAAATGCAAATTTAACCGCAATCGCCATGCTGGTCATCGGTCCAATTCGGTCATTATGCAAGGGATTTGATACGGGCTAACGATTTAACCAATGAACAAAACACAGAACATAAAAACCTGCGTCGAGGCCTAAATTCACCCATCTGTTGTATGTGTTTGCTGCAACACGCATCCCGTCAATTATTCATTTGAATTAGGGCCTCGGAGTGCGAATTTGAGGGCTGGTAAAATATTAGGTGAGACGGCATTTACTCTTGAAGACAAGCACAGAACAAAATAAAGTAGAAGTTAGGCTGTTAATGTTGAGCGTGAGCGTGTGAGTTGTGCGCATCAGCATAAGTTCTGGCATTCGTGCAAAGAGATACCCTTTATTTGTTGAAACGCCAATTAGCCCAATTCCGCACAGTATCGTACGTTTTTACGAGAACATCATAGATTATAAAGTCTTTGACTGCCTTTCCGACCTTTTTAGCAGCCTTCCACACCACCGGCGTGAGGCCTTCTGGTTGAACCATCGCTCGACTAGCTGCCTCAATCATCGCTATTGATGCTGCCCTTGATAATGGGAAAGAGAGGATAAGTAAGAAAAGAAGGAATGCCGGCGCTATTGCCATTAGGCCCTTCATGTCCCTCGCGTGTCAACTTGCCTATTCCGCATTAGTGTGATGCGCGCTTAAATTCACTCCATGCCAATGCGTGGGTGTACATAAATTCGCTTGTCAAACTTTAAGGTTCTTTCGTTATTGGTGCGTGGTTAAGATCATGTTAGCTGCATAGTTCCATGGTGTTTATATCATAAATTGTATGCGAACAGCTGCGATTACTATGCTAGTGGCAAATAACAACACTTTAAGGCCCATTTGCTCTAGATAGTTTGATTTTATCTACCAACGTCTTGTCTTCAATTCTACAAGAAGTGAGCATGTGCTTTAGGCCAACATAGGAAGTCTTTACACTTGAACCATTTAAAGTCTGTTCTTGATACAACGTGGCAAGCATATCCAAGACAGGCATTTAGAATGTGCAGGTACCTGTGCGTAACGGCTTTGCAAGAGCATCTCATCCATCCAGTGGTATTTTGTACGCACGTGTAGTGCCACAATTTTGTCTCCAGCAAAAGAAATCCTCACCTCTTATATGACGTTTCACCTAATTCCACCGATTTTTTAAGTAAAAATGCCCTTTCTTTTCTTCATCACGCTTCATAGCCTGCCTTGCAGCACAAAACCATCTCACGTAAGAAGATCACTGGTGGTTGTCGTGAGGTGCATGCATTTATACGGGCAAGAGAGCATGACCGCTGTGAGCTAAGGGCCACATTTTCAGTCTGTATTAAGATGTGCTGGTGGCCTTAACATTTGCCACAGACTGCGCAGCACTTCACTTAGCCAGGCTGTACTCCCATATGCATGCGATTGTCAAGCTTTGTGACTGGCATTTCCACTTTAATGTCACCCATTTGCTCATGCCAATGGATTGCTGGCTCTTACGTGTTCTAGAAGCTCAACTTTCGCCTTCTTGTCAAAGATCATTACAAATCCAGCTGCTTTGCCTCAGTCAATCCCGTGTGGCCATGAATTTGACAGTAATTCTGAAATAACCGTGGGATTAGTACAATAATACAACCAGCACAGCCAGTAAGCAGAGGATGGCATCCGACAATAACTCCACTAGGGCATTTCTACGAGTGTGGGCGGGTTGTCAAATGGGCAAGGAGAACCTATAGACAAAGATTAACGCGGTTTTTACTAATTTGCAAATCAACAAAAGATTACGTGGTGCGTCAGCGCTGTCGAGCCACTGTGCGCTCACAAGTGGAAGTCAGAGACAATGAAAACGGCTCGTTCTGCCCGATGGCCACAAATCACGTGGTTAAGTGCGTGACATTGTTGAATAATGGGTGGTCGATCGCCACTCAAATTAACACAGCTGAGCTTCGCATTCTATAAATTAAGTTAGAAGAGGAAGATGACTTTGCTGAAGCATGGAAGAGAGGATTCTCGGGCAAACCGAATTTTGGGATAAAATAGGCTTCATCACCTGCTGCACTGCATCCTTCCGGAAGCACTTGTTTGAAATCACTTATGCCTACCACCTCTATCTCAGGTCTAGTTCATCCCATTTCACACCAGAGCAGCTCGGTCACGCCGACCTTTGATTACTGTTTGCATGCATTTGCTTTCCTCGGTATTCTGCACGTTTTTATTGCCTATGTTGATGGTTATTTTGGTAGCTGCCCATCAAATTTCAACCCACTTAATCTATCCACTCCCAAAGGGGCCCCATTGCGATCGCTTCTCTAACAAACAGTCACTACTAACGCTAAATTTCAGTTGGATCAGTTTCCAAAAAATGGAGTAGATGGAAAGCTTACTCTTCTTCGTAGCCATCGAAGAGTTAAGTGTGGGTTCGACGAAAAGTTGCATTGAATGGTAAAACAAAAGTAGGCCATTCATTCTCAACACCACTCATCGCAGTTCATGGATGCTTAAAGTGGCTCAAAGTCAGTTTTGTTTGTCGCCCTCGGGAGCCATACACGAACTTGCACCTCCACATCCAGTGAGTGCTTCCACTGAGAAATCCATTTTGCACAACCAGTTTAGAATGCTTGTCTGCCAAATCTTGCAAAACTTGTGTCGGCTAGTGAAGTTTTCTCACCAAAAATCCATCCCATTGGGTGCGATTCTGCCAACTTACCTCCATCCGTGTTTGGTGGTGTCCCTTGCTCTCCTCTTCTCATCCTTATTTTTTTGCATATATGCTGACGGACAGAACACGATGTTTGAACCGTAGTCACGGTCGCTTCATGTTGATCATGGCCCTAAGCAATGAAGCCATCGCCTTGCTCTTCCCCTCATTACAGTTTAGTAGTTTATTTGTGATTTATGCCATTTCAGGTGTCCATTATTACTCTGTGAAAGGCACAACAGACTTGAGTCACCACGGACCGATCAGCACACGTTGCCACCGCATGAGACGGAAAATGACGTGCAAGTACCATTCTACAGAGGCGTCTACTACGACATCATTAAACTCAGCCAAAGCACTAAGTATACTCGCCCAAATAAGTCGATACAACTCACCACAAAGCGATTTGTGGATCAAACTGCATGTATGAACCAGACCCGGTGATGTTTCCGAAATGAGCGTAGAGGAGCGCTCTATTCGGCGGATGATTATCAATCTCTATTTCAACACACCTTTAGTGAGTGTGTTCTTTTCCTTTTACCACACCCACCAGACTCCATAGCATTGCATGTCCCTTTATTTCCCGCTGATCTCACTCCATACGTCTATCCCCACCTAAACGAAAAGTAATCTTTGTCCTTGCTTGTCTTCTTCACTGACACTGCGAAGGTCTCTCCTTTTCGCCTATCTTAGTCTTCCCTCAACTCTCCTTTGTACCAATAAACGATCCTCTACCACCCCATCCACCTACCTGGTTGGATGACAGTGTCCTCTTTGTGAGTTCCCCTTCATCCTTTCGCTAGCCTTCACTAGTCTCACTCTGCAGCATTGCATGCTCAAAAACGCAGACTTAAAACCAAAATCAGACCTGCCCACACTTAAAGCTTCTTCTCCATTTCTCCCCTTTTATCGTAGTAGTTTCTCCCACACCACTTCACCTAATTTCCATCCACTCCTCCTCCTCCGCCTGATCAAACGGGAGCAGAGGCAGACATATTTATCCTATTATGCAATTTTTTACGCTCAAAACTTCCATCAATCAATCCCACTACTTATTTTGTCATTTATTTTGGTGGAGTGCTTCGGTCTTGATCTATGCCATAGCCGGTGAGAATGAACAATTGCAGCACTTGATAGCCTCCTCAGTTTCACCAGGTGTTGTGCGTTGTGAGCAACTTTGGCAGGTACAAATGGACACTTTATTGTGTCAGACGAAATAGTGGGAAATAGCATTAATAGGGGCCTTAATACGGCCTTTGTAGTCGTGGATGGATTGAAGTTGCGTCTTCACCCCTCTTTCTGAAGGTTCGCCTAAGAAAACACCGGATTTGATCATTATTGAATCCTTTGTTTAACCAGCTGCACTTGGCTAAACTTGTTGCTTTTGCCATCAGGCCATGCCGGTAGACCCGATAACCCTGCTCACTGAACATACATATTGCCACAAAGCAGGAGCAAAGCTGTCACTGTCTATATACAATTGAATTTGACTTGTAAGGTACAATTTTAAGAGCTTAGATGATTTGGTTAGTTGGTGCAGAGCACCCTGAAGATTAAGATTTGTTGGCACACGAAGTAACTGCCGTATCCCCTCCCTTTCATAACACTAACCCTGATTGTGCTCGAGGACAAGGGCGACCAGTCATGCCTCCTTGTGCCTTAGCTTACTAATCTAATACGGTAACCTTGATGCTCCGCTTCATTCAACAATCCAACCAAGCCCTTAAAATTGGCCCTTAAACGTCAAATGCAACTGTATTCAAAGCGACAGCAATCGTTCTAATTCGTAGAAAAATATATGGTTAGTAAACAGGGCTAGCGGGGCTGTTGGGATGACCTGGCAGCCAGCCCGTCTGGCAAGAGCAATTCGTTCACCTATGCCGAAACAGAAAAACAAACAGTTGAATCATAGCTAGATTCCTATCCTTCCTTGAGCGCGCCTTTTGCAAGAGAACTAGAATCGCGTCTTTAATCGTCTTCGATGACAAAGGCAACCTTACATCCCCCACGAGTGCCATTTCTCACTGCTTTGTCCAAGGCAATAAACTTGACTCAAACCAATCAATCCGCTCGCACTTGCCATAGTTGCTTATATTCTACAAAACCTGGCGAAATTGCAAAGATTATTAAGAGCTGAAAGTGCTCATTCGTACTTGCCATTACAGAGTGCAGAACAGAAGCACTTTCTACCAAAACAAATGACAGAGCAGGCAATAAAACAGTTGTACCAATTTTCGATTCCATGGTACATCCACTTCTGCTCCCGTTTGGTCAGGTGGAGAAGGAGCAGATGGCAATTTGGTGAAGTGGAGAGAAATGGTGACCAAGTCTTACATTACGGCCGATCTGATTTAGAGGCTATTTGTCATTGCGTTATTTGAGCATGAGCTTTTGTAGAGTGGAACCAGTGGAGGAATAAAGAGGAACTCACACAGCGACCGCTATCATCCAGTAAGTTAGGTGGTTGAGGTAGCTTGGGATTGTTCATAGACATGAAGGATATGTGGGAGAAGGCTAGAATTGGTAAAGGAGCAAGAAGGACAGAGCAGTACACTTCTCCACAGAGGAGCTTCGATGCATGGAGAAAAAATAGAGCGGAAAATCATGGGCATGCAATGCCTGAGCCTGATGATGGCAGTAAAAGTCCAAGGAGACACTCACTGAAGATTCGTTAAAGTGGGATTAATAAAATGGCATAGACGAGGGAGCTCCTCTACGCCTCTTACAAAGCATTAACGGATCTGCTTCGAATGTCCAGTTATGCCAACTTGATTAGGCGGGCAAAATTTGTGATTTGGCTGAATTTACTAGTAACCTGTAAGCCGACTTTCGCGGAATGAGGCACGCACGGGAAACAATTATCCTTTATTGCAAGCATTAATTTACCTGGCCTAAAAGATCATTTTCGTTTGCTCTTATTTGGTCAAATCTTAGCAGATCCAATCAATCGTGGTGCTGCGTGCCATGCAACAATGCTTCGAAAATGTTGCTGCTTTTGTATGAAACAAGTACTTTTTTAATACATAGTAACTAATGAGGACAAAGAAAACTGCTCGAGAGCCGTAAAACAGTGTTTATAAGCGGTCAAACATACGGGATTTTTAAAAGTGCACCTAGCACTTCACCTAGTTCGACTTTGCTCTCTTTGAATCACATTCTTGCGCGTCAGCATCGTCACAGCTACTTCCTCGACTCTCTGTTCCGTTTTCCTGCTTTTAATATTCCCCTCTAGTTCTTCTAGAAAAAAACGACACAAGAATTTTCAACGTTCATAAAGCATTTCCACGATAAAACATGCAACCGGCATTCCAGCTGCATCAACTCTAGTCAGAGAGCGAACCCGATTGCTTGCCTTCACGCATTGGTGTCAAGTAGGGTGCCCTTGAATTTAGACAATGTTTGTTTTCGACAATTAAGTACGAGAACCACAGCCAGTAATTACTGAGTTCCCATTCCTGTGCAATTTCATTTTTCGCCGAAAAAGAATCCCTTTACAAGTGGCAATATCTGCCCTTTGTTGGCAACGCGAAAGACATCACCGCCACCAGAGATAGAAAACTGAGTAAGTTTGTAAATACTGACAGGTAAATCCGAGCAAACAGCTAGCAGCAATGTCCTTAAGTTACCTCATCATTCGCATCGCACTGCAGTCATTCCAAAATACCGAAATCCTCTACTTGAACTGGATGGCATTGGAACAGAAGCAACATAATATTTGGCGCCTATTCTTAATTGATTCGCTCTAATGTAACGAGCATTTTGCGACTGATATTTGTAATTAAATATCCTCTATGTATCGACTCGTGGAAGCGAGGTCCCGTAACAAGTCACTAGTAAGGAATCAAATTTGGGTCGGTTGCAAAACCAAGCGGCACCGGCGTTAGTTTGCCATTGCTTAGCAAGGGCGCTGCTCTATGCACGCATCGGCCAAAATCATGAGTCAAAACCCAATATTAACCGAGTTCTCACTCTGCTGCTGAACGCGGTTAGCAGCACTCCCATAGAGTAATCATTTTCAAAGCATAACTATGCCGCTGTTTGATAACTTGAACTGATTAACACTTTCAAACTGAGCTCAAAAACGTAGACTTTAGAGCGACTTGCATGAACAAAATTACTACACATAAAAATGGAAATTTTAACATAAAGGGTGAAGTCTGATCGGTTGACAAACAGCAATCGCAAATTTGTGTCTATGAGGTTCGAAAGCATAGCATAAAAGGTAACTTGTTCTCACCCGAGTTATGTGCGAACCAATGCCGACCACAGAATTCCCATTCAACATCAGTCACTAAGGCACCAATGGTTGGGTTCTTAACCGTAGTCCTTCACTACTCCCGCTCATGTCTAACCACGTCGCTACCTCATCCGCATTGAATTTGCATGAAACTAACTCGACAGTGTCAGTCATCACCATTCATGAGATTTTATCGAGACGACGTGTCTTATGAAGTGCACCACAATCAAACACGTGTGCATTTAGCTCTGTTCAGCAAAAGATCTGTCACAATAGTGCATGTTAGCCTTTCCTTTAGGATTCCAAAGTGGAAATACGAAAATAGAAAGAGAAGAAAATGCTCATGGTAAAAGAAGAGGAGATCGATTAAAATCCTGTACACCACGTCTTCTTACAAGCTGCAAGACTTAATCTTCCGTGAGAAGTTTGTTAGATAGTCACTAAAGCCTATGTAGAGTCGGGGCTAATGCACGCTAACCGGGGCCCGTGCAGCAAATGCAGTGTATCAGCGCAAATAAATCCACAGGTCGCTCAACGTTTTTTGCAGTTAAATAAAGTGCGTGGGGCACATTCGAGGCGTATATTGCTTAGCGAATGCAGAGGACGTCACCATGGGCATAAAGGAAGACACTGCTCTTTTGTTGCTGTCCTTTTGTTTGACTGCTCTGTTCGGTTTGCGAATGTGCAGTGTAGAGATAGCGCGAATTTATGCCCTCACTTGCACCTTGAGTTGCGTCACGCTCACCAGAGAAAACTTCTTTGTGTGCGATCGTTATGATGTCCATAATGCCATGCAAGTGTCGTAAAAGTGTTATCAGAATAACAAATGATGTTCAGACAATTGCATAAGATTAGGAAAACTTGAAAGTAGGCAGCTTTTTAACACACCAAGCGATGTACTTAAGTGAAGCCAAGCTTACCATCATGACTTCAAATAAAGCACGTGACTACTTACACACCATCGGCAAAGAAGCTTGGAATCCAAGCCCTCAGTTAAGATTTGAAATCTTCAATTCGCTTCTGCTCCATGGTTTGTCTTCATTGCGCCTACTGCTCACGCCTTTGGCTCGAACCCCCAAAAGTACCAGCTGCTGCTGTCTGATTGATGCCACGCAACACGTTTAGTCCTGCTAATTTTCCATCATCTCCCGCCATCTGGCGTTAGTTATTACCTAGTTACGCCAATGCTGCAATCACCGCATCTATCACTCTCTTGTCCATAAACGCCTCTGCTTCCTTTTACATCCCCAACAGCATTATATCCAAGGTGCCGCAATCAGCGCCAAGCGTGCTGTTTACTAGCAAAGCCTATCACAAGTACCCTTAGTTCACATGGACGATGAAAAGAAGGCAATCAAGTGAGAAAGGTATAAGATTAGTAACAGAATGGGAAGGGACAGGGGTAGGAGAAAGGGGAGGGTAATGAGAGTCTGTAATCATATCTACTTACTTCAACTAGACAGCGCATTTGTCATGCCCTCAGCGATGCAGCTGAAAGCCAACCGATCGCACACCTACCTTTAAAAGAGTTCAAGCAAAAAATGATTCAGTTTTAATTTGCTACCTTTGGAATCATTTACTAGCTGAGCGAATGCGGCGCTTTAAACAAACTTCGATGGAGTAGTCGCACAAAGAAGCACTTCCCGGAGAGGATATAAATTTTCACATTGGATCGTGCACCCGTATCACCACCATTAACGTGGCAAACAGTGAGAGCCCAATAGTCAATTCTTGGCACTCTAGGTTGCTGGAGAATTAGGACAGATTGAATTGCTAATGCGATTCATTCTCTAACCAAATGCCCAGCATCCGTAAGGGCGGCACCGAATGTTCTATTTACACTTAAGTAGGTCGAGTGAAACTGAAGCCCATCTTGCCAAATTTTGATTGTGTATTGAGACTTTGCCTTTAAAAGAATAAAAATAAGAAATAGAAAATTAGCCTTGGCTAGGAGATTATGAATTTGTGGAGGAGATGAGGGCAGGACAGGGAGGGTATTTAGCGCATTGGTGGCGTCGGGGACAAGGGATCCCACTGATCAGCTTAGCATAACTTCTGATAGTCTTCAACTCATACCATCCACCGCAAGGAAAGGAAAGGTTGAATGACATTTCAATTGCGCTTCAGTTAACCAGAGTCTGGGAATTATAGCATAATCAAATGTTCTGTCAACATCGTCGTGCTGAGACTGTAGCGCTGAGAAGACATTTTCGACTTTTTACTTAGGGGTCCCTCAAAAGCGGTCTGGTGTGGCAATCATGGCAAAGGTAAGGACAAAGAAGGGGACAGTGTCATCTCAAGTTTAGCGTTCAATATTGTGTTCCATGCAGATGCGCCTCTTTGGAGTAATTGGCATGTCTGCCTCCTCGCAAAAGCACTAATCACAGCCGTGCCAGCAGTGACACCGCTAGTTGGCAACGGTCAGAATGGGGACGTGAATTTGCAGATGCATCCTTCACGCAGTGGTGTAAAGCTGTCACAGATGCTGCTGCCTTTGTAATAGAAATGCTCGGTTTTACAATAATATTCAAATTGGAGTGAGCTACTGTCCTTCTCTCCTAGTGGACTGACCTTGGATTCCACCAAAATTTTTATGCGATGATGACTGAAACGTAAATGCCCATTTGAGCAGGCACCGTTGGATGCTTTTATACTTCAAGTATCCTTCCCTATGTCCGCGCATTTTTCAGCCAGCTGTTTTAACTGACATGCTCTGTAGTGACCCTAGAGCTCACGCGTATCGGCCCACCGACTCAGCTCTCGTTGAAGGCGTCGCACGGATTATCGTTGTCTATGCCGCACGTTGAGCAAGCCAAATCCAAATGTTGCCTTTGTCGCTTGAGCTGGTGACATTGTGGACCAGAGAACCGCCTTTTGGAACCTTTTTCTTACATGATGCACCCAGGACTTCATGAGCTCAACATTATCCGCAGTGTCAGCACTCACTGGCAAACATCAAGACTACGTAGTTAATTAACAAGGCTGGCTAGTTAGTTAGGCACAAAACAGCAATTCAATGATACCAGCATTGAATTTGAGCTTCGAGAGCAAAAGAGATCGACGGAACGTCTACCCAGCTGGTAGCTCCTCCCATTACTCCTCACATCAAAGCACTAAGGACCTGACTACTTTACCAGCAGCTCTCCAAAGAATGGAGAAATTCCTTCACTAACTTCAGGCTTCTAAATTTTAAAAGTAACCCGCCGCCGCTGCGCCCTATATGCTCTTCGCCTGGGCAATGATTTGCCGTCTGCCACCATCGATCACCGTCAGTGTGCATCGCCTATACTTTACAAGATTATGTTCCACTAGACTAGCAAATTCGAACAGCTTCGATTGACTGATGTCGTGAGTTAAATGGCTCCCACAAGAAAGCTAGACAATGGATGGCAGGCAAGGTCTACAAGTTGCATCAAAGTGATCTAGCAACACTTATTGCTTAGCTGAACGTCCATCCAATGGAATGAAAGATGTGCTTTGAAGTGCCTGACTGATTGCAAAGTAATGCCATGGACTCATTCACCACGAGGCCAGAATCTATCTATTATTTCACAACCCGGGAAACAAAACCAGTTTTCGGCCAGGTGACATTAATTTGCATTCTTCACTTGTTTTATTCAAGCTGCGCAACGATTGGAGCTAACAAAGCCATGCTAAGCCGCAATGAAAATATCAAGAGCTGTGGTGAAATAAGCAGGCCATTTACCTTCACCATTAAAGGAACAGACATTTTACGGTCAAGAAAAGCTGCTGACTAGATGTCACTCATGACAGCCCCTTAACGCATGAAAGGCCCATAACAGTTCTGACATTGTGCACAGAATTTGCACTGCATTTGGCATACGAGTAAAGCGACTACCGGTCTGTGAATTGCAAAAGGGTAAAGCGTGATGTTTCTTTAAATACTTTGTTCATGCGTCAACAATCCTTTAGACCTCTCAATCGTCCATTGACTCAAACATGATTAACTGTGAGTTGACGGGCACGTAATCCATGAACCTGAAAAGTGCATTCGCCAGAATGGTCGTTATTGGCTTTGGCGAAAGAACTGTACAAAAACATGCACAGTAATTAATCACTGGGAGGACTAGAATAGCAGAATCGGTTTGTTCTGTCCCAGAAAGGTATTTCTATTAAGGCGGCAAAGATGGACTGCTTTATGCTTTGCTCTACCAACTGTTCAGACCTTCCTCTTCCCTTGCATTGAGTAGAGTGAGAGCAGATGGCGAGCACTCCTCATCGGTGGTGTGATGAGGGAGGCGATTACGACTCCCTAGTAAGAAGCATGTCCACCGAATGCATCTCGTCTGATACAGAGGAGCACTTAGCGAAGAGTATATATTAGCAAGTACAGGGACGTGACTTAGAGTATGGGGATGCGTTCTGATCAGCAGCTGCGTGGTGACTGCTTTTCTTACTTCTCTACTCCATCAGTCGGGCCACAAGGAAAGTAAAATGAAGTCTACAGGAGTTTGCTCCACCAAATTCAAGAGGACGGAGGCCAATTGGTGTAAGCTGAAAATAAAAGTGACGAAAAGCGATCACACGATCGTAAGTGTTAGAATGATGATCCGCTGTGTTCCAACGTGTGTGTGCCTACTTGCACCAACTTCGGTCACAGCCATAATGCTGACAAAGTGGCAATGGAACCTTCGACACAGCACAGCGTCGGCGATCTCGATGGAGCTTATCATTGACGGGCCTTCATTTGCCATTGTGTATGCATGCAAAATGAAATCGATGTCTGAAGTGACATGGGCAAATGCCTCTCTTTGCCTCCATAGCCCCGAGATTGGTTCCGTAGCTAGCGTAGAGGCAGAGGAATGATGGCATTTACCCATGTCCTTCAGGCACCCCTTGCATTTTCATATGAGAGGCGGTAGTGAAGGATGGCAGCTGATCATCGAGCAAGAGTGCACAGTGGCAGGTCGTTGCCAAAGAGCTTGGTTCCTTTGATGATGCCATTGCTTCCACTTTCAAAGAAGCCATTTTGAGGCTGATTATGGTTAGCACCCGTCTTTTATCCTGGAACAATGCCAAAAGCAACGCGACATCGAGGACAGAAGTGAGAGGAGGACATCAAGACTGTTCTTAGTTCATACCTCCTCAATGTATGTCTGACTTTCTGTGCGTCACGACGCGACTGCGTCAAGCTAATTTAATATCAAAATAAAAATTTGGCGACCATTTATAATTTCATTTGATGATGAAAAACCATTGAACTGAGCTGGATAGAGTAAGGGTGGGCTGTGTTTGCGCATTTACGATAGACACGTGGGACTAATAAGCAGTGTACACAAGGATCGGGGATCAACGATCGTTCCTGCGACCTGATGAAACCGACTTCGCGCTGCGTCAAAGGACTGGGTAGAGTAGAAGCAGCGTCAGAGGTCGATCGTTCAATGCATGTGACATCTCCACCACCATTTAAGTAAAAGGAAAATAGGAACTTGCTCACATTGAACTTTCGTTGTAAAGGATTGGCTAAAGTGCCGCGTGAAGAAAGTGTAGAATGTGGGCAAAGCTTAACGTAACAAACCAACGAATAATCAGAACATGTACAAGGGGACAGCGGTAACAACTGACTTCTTCATTGAGGAGAGGTGCAGCTTTCAACTCATACAACTACCACAGAGATGGAAAAATCAAATGCTAATTTAGTGATGCAGCCTGGTGGCTGTGGCAAAGCGTTATAAGTCAGTCGTCATCGTGGTTCTTAGGCTGAAAGGGTGAGAAGAGCTTTTCGAGTTCGTGTTTGAGGACCCTAAGGATGCGACCTGACAAAGTGAATTCTGAGTCTGACCTGACTCTGTGGCAAAGAACTGGTCAGAGAAACGTCAGTGTCATCAGTCGAAGCTGTGTCCGACATTTTGTACAATTCTATGATCAGCGTGTCTGTCTCCTCACGCCATGGCAAATAACAGTGGCATTGACGACGGCACTAGACTTTAGCGACGATTTAAATGGACATGTGATCTCCTACTAACGTCCCTCGCTCGGTGATAGTCGATCGTCTTCAAATCTCCTACCTTTGTGACGCCGATGTTTGGTTGTATGACCCGCTAAGCCAGTGATGCGAATGGCACACAAATTGGCAAGAGTTACAGTCACTCACTGGTAGATGCTGATGCTTTGGCGTGAGGTTAGTGATACATATACTGTCAAAATTTTTAAGCCACAGCATTTTAGAAAGGTGGCCTTCAAAATTGCCCTTTTTTATACGCATGCATGTTATAGCAAACTATGTTGCATTGACTAGTGTTGTTGTTGATTTGAGAGCATAATCTGCTCCGTGGCGGTAGGTGGTGGATATGCAGTTTGGGTTAGCAGAGCATGGGGTAAGTCGCTGATGCAGCCACCTTCGTCCTCTTAGCACATTGCGTTCGCCGCTGCATGAAGGGTGCCAGAATTTTTACAAGACAGGACTTCATTTCGCCAAAATGGACAGCATAATAAAGTCACTAAGGCCTACTTCGTGAGAGTGGTTTGGCAGGTCTGGGTTGACCTCAACAAAGTACAATGCAGTGGGCACGCGTAGTTGTTTCGCTTACAAATCGGGCAAGAATGAATGGTCTTTCATGACTTTATCCATGCCACTTAGGCATGAGCTATCGATATTCACTTGCAAGACCTAGTTTTGTTATTTATTTTTAATTCGTATAGGCAAAGAAGCAAAAGCTGCTTCATTATCACAATCCACACATTTGCGAAGTGCGCAGAGATGATTTGCCAAGCAAAATTATTAGACAGCTGGTGCATTGCAGTTAAAAGGTATTGGGATGAAATGTTAAAAGTTTAGACTGCGAAAAGGCCACCCACACCACTTCTGCTCTATGAATAGGCGCTAGTTGAAAAATGGACCTTGTGGATTAGTCAAGGCGGGTGCATGCATGAGATAGCGCACGTGCGGAAGAAGGACTGGACATCCCACTGGCACGGAAGCCAACTCCTTTTTGGGAAGGAAACAGAGAATGCGCAAAGTGTACTTTGCTGCTCACTGACAAGCATTGATTTGCAACTAGTCGAAACGAGACCTCGGCTGCTGGCTCATAAGGTGCCTAAAGCAGACAAATGCATCTTGTTTCAAGACTTACTTGAATTAGGCACAAAAGTTCGAGTTTACTAGCAGCCTTGCCGAGGTTGATTCCAACGCCTAAAATATAATCTTGGCAGGGAGAAGTGGGACCAAATCACGAAGCAGCAAGTGGTAGAGCTTGTTTATTTTAGGGCCACATGCACTGTTTACATCCCATTTTGAGAGTGTGAATCCAGCATTGTGTGAAGATGGTACTCAAAAATTACTTCTTTGGCAGCTATCTGTACTAATTTTCGTATTTTGTTTGCATGAACTTGTGGTATGAAAGAAATGGAGGCGACAACGCCTTCCGGAAGATGGCACCTTTTCCGCGTTGTTACTGCCATCGTAGGTGCATCAGGCGTAATGAGGGGGCCTTGTAAAATGGGCTGTGTAACAGCCTGTGCATCTTACTGAGGCTTGTGGCAGAGCCTTTGACTCTGGTGTTGAAGCGAACTGATTGCGGAATATTGCTGTGAGGAGTATGTCTACACTCCGATGGATATCTCTGATTCATTTGATCACGAATTCATCATGTTTGGATGTGAGAATCCTTCTATTGTAAGAGCTGGAGGTGGTACGTCTATTGACGTTGCAGTCGATGTGCGGTTGGCATTCAAAGATGTCGCTCGTCAAGTTGCAATTCTAGCAAACAGACAAATAAAATTCCATAGCTTTGGCACGAATTCGCACGTTTCGGCTTGTTTCGCTTGATCGGAAAAGCGTTCGAATGCTTACGGTGCCAATTTTTTTCCTACTTAACTGCTGTTTCCCTTCGTGCCTTAGGGCACATGACTTCTCCTATGCTTATCTGTGGATTTCGGGTGGGTCTTAGATTAAATCAGAAAGAGAAGAGAAAATTCATCAAGTGATATTTTTGTGACTCAGAGCAAACGCTTCGTTTAGAAAGAAGAAACAACTGATTTCATGCACTTGGCGGATTTTGAACGCATTTTGCAGAAATAGGCATTTGACCATTTTAGTGACCACAAAGCGAAAATGAGTTGACTGGGAAGGTTATTCGTTTGCTTGGAATCCGGTGAGAACTCAGTAAGTCTATTCTTATCTTTGCTTTTAAACTCTACTCATGGGCGCGCGTGATGGCCAGCAGAATCCACGCCTTTGAATTCAGATTCTAAGCTGGAAGGTACTTGAGATCCAATAATGGTGTCAGGAGAGACCAGTCGCGTCGTAATCAAGCATCTTTTTGTGTCACAGGTACTTGACGATCATCGTGGCTGTCTCGCAAATGTTTTTATGGCTCTCCGCTTCCTGATGGTTGATGCATGAAGCTCATTGAAGAAGAGAGCCACCACTACTGGGCACCAGATGACTTCTGGTAACGGTCACGTAGACAGTCATAATTGCCTTAGTCGAGCGATGTTACTATTCCGAGTCGATGGCAGCGAGCGATTCGTACAAAGAAGGTGCACATTTCTCCAAATTTGTGGCTGATGCTGACGTAACTTGGTGTTTCGTGTCGTATTAAATGTTCTTTGGGGTCTGTTGGTAAATGTATGAGAAGGCATACAGCTTCGACCCAAACGCAGTGGGCAAAATGGTTTGAGTTTGCAGATGGGCTGAATTTCTTTGCCTGCCATCCTATTTGTGCGTATGTTTTAGTGTTTTCGTAGTTCTTCTGCTTGCAATTTTGTTAATGTTCCTCCAGCGATTGCCAGCAAGCTGAGATGTGATGATGTAGAATCGTACACTAAAATCGTGTGCAGCACTACTGCTTAAGGCGCTGATAAGGGACCGGCGTATCGTAACTTTAATAAGGTGCCACACCCACTTATATTCATGCAAAGCTATCGTTAACACCCGCTGTTCCCATTTTAATGGTAACTCACCTCTCAGCTCTCCTAGCCAACTGCCTATTTCGGTGCTACCTTAGCTACTTCATAAATCCCTAGGCGTTTCAGCTTTGCATAGGACTTATCTAGACACACCCAAAAGGCTATGTTTTAAGATTAGTTTTTTATTTATCGTACCTAATACACTCATTTTCCTCACTTTTTTTAAAAATATTGCCATAACTTTGTGCAGGAAATGCTTAAGGAGTTTGAGCTCTGTGTGCACCAAATCAAGTACCACATCATCATGAAAAATGCAATTTCACTCCTAAGATGACAGATCTTTGACAAAATCCACTAGTCAACGTGGTTATTGAGAAATCAGTTGAACCTGCATTGTTTAAATTACCTTTGGCGGCACCGCAAATCCTTTCGCCATTTTAAGGTATGTCATAAATGACGTAAGCCCGTAATGCATGAGCAGGTTCAGTCCCAGTTCGTGCTGCAGTGCTTAAAAACGCCACCTCAATGTAGCCCAAGCAGCCAAGCTTCCACTTTATTGTCTGACCTTCATGCACTTTTGGGCCATTTAAACTTGGCCAGAGAAGGGTGGCTCAGTTCCCACAATGGTAGCTCTCCGCCAGCATGGACGCCTCACTTACTTAAAGCGGTTAACCAAGTCACGGCCTGTTTACTAAACCCTGTAGTTCAAATGAGGGAAGGATACATGGCATTGCCACCTTAGGTAAGGTTCTTATTCCTAAAAACAATGATAAAGCCAAATGCTAATAATTAAATATTGGAAATACTGAGTTAGAAGGAAATCGGGTGTGTCATTGACTTATGCGCTGGTAGATTAGCTCCTTCTGGTTCTCATGAGTAGTATGAGTGACCGAGATTGATCATGCTCTTAATTTTGCTCCACTCCTCTTTACCATGACTAAAATAAACAACGTCGAACCCGAATGGCACGCAGTGAGTAAGTAAAGTGCCAAAATTTACACTGTTCCTAAACCCTGCAGCACATGAGACTTACTCTAGATTACTTCGCCAGATATCTAGCAAGAAAAAACTCACTTGAAGTTGAAGTTTGTTGATAAGCACCAGATTGGTTGCTCACTAAGTAACGCTTTGGGTCATTAACATTGCAGTTACGATTGGGAACTAAGCAGCTGAATTTCAGGAAAGTTACTTCGACGTGATGGGCTCATTCATCTCCTGATTTAGCTTCCACAGAACCATTAAGGCACTTCCAGTTCCATCGTCACGGCCACTGCTTCTTCCGTTGGCAGTACCTTTCCTCATAAAGCAATGCGTGTGTCATAATTTGCGAGCAAACGGATTGCGATTGTTGTCATCGTAGTAAGCTACGCAAAGTAGTGCCGTGGAAGTGATGTGATTACGTACGCATAGAAGAGTTGAATAGAGAAGGAGAATGCACGATTTAAAAGCTGAGGAAATAGTACTTTAATGGCAGGCAATGCAATCCCGAAACTAGTCAATGCAAACTACAGCAGCTGCTGCTTTTAGAAGCTAACAATGAGTTCGGCTGATTGTGCAAGGTTACGAGAAGGCAGCGATTTTGTGCCAGGTTCTAATACTTTTTAGATTTAAGCATTTAAAGGTGCTCATAAGACTGGGCCACCATTTCTTGTGCATACCATTATTTTCTAAATGACAGCGAACACTTCTAGGAGCATTGTGCCGCTAAGAAACGAATCGGCACACCTTTCGCCATTACAAGCTTAATCGCATAGTACATGGCAACGCCTGTTCCTACTCAGCCTGCAAATAGCAAAGTGACAACAGCTCGTGTTTGGCTAAGGGGGGAACATGAGGGCCCCCTCTAGATTCACTTCGTCCAACTGGTGCCATTTGTCTAGCTTAATTGGCTTCATCACTTTTAATTAGTTGGCACGATTTGCCACTTTGTTGGTAAGACGACTACGCCTGGCAAACAAGGTGACGACCTAAATGCATTTACAGTGGATGTTCAAGGTTTACTGATTGTGTCTTAGGCGGGGCCACGATTCGCTAACATTTTTCGGTCAACGTGAGGATGCGCAAACTACATTGACCTACGGCACATTATGCTTTCTTAAGCAAGATGCAAAAATCGCCTTAAATACTTCCATTTGTCATCATGCGCCAATAATGTGGTACCTGCCAGAAGTGCAAAAGGCAACAATCGCTTTGAAATGGCGATCCCACTAGTCAAAAGCGCTGGATAACACAACTTTTCGCCTAAAAAGTGTGGAGCATCAAGTTGGCTACACGAATGCTGTCGAAAGATCCACCACGTGAACGTTAAACTTAAAAAAACTTTGATGGCGTCGTTGAACAACTCGACCATTAGGCATGAGGGAATCAGTGTTTGAGAAAGTAAATGCGTGCTGCAAATTCATTTTCATTATAATTTAATCATCCTTTTCAGAAAACATTCTCTCATAATACATTTTGCGACTTTTTTTATTTCGTAAGTGCTTTGACGGCGTGATGCATTGGGGAGTCGAATTATCAGTGGCGTGGGAATAATCCGGAAATAGCCATCATCTACGTTCACTGTTTCTTTCCGTCCATCGGTATGCTGATCGCGAGCACTCAAACTCACATAGTAGAATCCTGGAAACAGCGATCGTGGCTGAATCGTGCTTCTGTCAACCCTAACGGCAACTGCGAATTAACGATGAATCGCACCATCTGTGATTAAATGGAGGCAAGGAATTCGCTGGGAGCTGCTTTTATGTGGTATAATTGCATTGGATGCACCTCAATCCATTCGCACTCACTGTATGACTTATACCTCTTTTGTGGGAACCATCAAGTTGCAATTCGCTGCGCAATTTGTAGTGACAAATCTGCTGTTTGCTCCAGCACATAATAAAAATTCTTCAATGCGGGCCAAAATGCTGAGACTGAAATGCGATGAGGGTAGTCGAGTTCTTGCCACAAGCATCGACACTACGTGGCATCGATTCTCGGAAAATGTGATGGACAACACCGCCTTGGAATTCTGATGCATCATTGAGCTTAATTGTAGGTGGAGGTCATAGGTACAAAGGCGGATCGAATGAAATTGAAATCTGGACATGACAATCCTCTGCTTACAGAGCAAGAAGGAAGCAGGCATTCAGATAACCGTTTAATGCACTAAGTTAGAATTGTTGCTGGAGTTTTGATTGTCGTGCCAAGTGTTCTATGCATGGTAAGAATGAGCGGCATTTTGAAATTCTAGTTGGCACAAGAGATGCGATGGATGTTTGGCCTTATTGCCTCTTTTCTGCATGCGGACAAAGGAATCTAGTCCAACCATGACTCTTTAGCGCTAATTGTCTAGTCTGACCTGGCTTATTGGCTTCGTAAGGCACTCTGTCGACTCGTCCTTTTAAAGGCGGCCTAGGAATGGATCCGCATCAATCACATTTGTTCTCGATGTCGCTTAATGCGAATTCGGATGCTGATGTCAATGTCCTCAGTGCCAATGTCTGACTGAGGTGCTTTATGTCCTCCTTTAGCCCCATCGCCATCCATTCAGGGTAAGTTTTCATGCTAAGCTGCAGTCTTACCCTCTCCTTCCATAAGTCTTTTCAATTTATGCAGATACTTGACCTTTTTAATTAAAGAGGGAAGAGAATCGTCAGCTAGCATGCAGGAAGCATTTGAAGTCATAGCATCAGGTTCAATGAAACGTGCGTCTCTCCAGTGCAATTAGAGCTTTTGGCTGCAGGTAGAGAAGTCAAGTTTCTAATCAACAGAAGCTGGAACAAAGGCGAGGGAGACTTGCCTAGACAACTCTAGCTAGACTCTAAGCAGTAAGCGTTGCTAAGAAACTAGACAAAAGTCAATCGTAACGTCAACTTTGCCTGCAAAACTAGACCTCACACAGAGAAAACAAAAGAGCAAGTGGGATTCTCGCCTTTCTGCGACTATAAAAGGTCCATTAAGCAACTTCCATTTTCTTACAAGATTTGCAAGGTGGGTGGATTTGTGAGGCGTAGGATTAATAGAGACCCCAGAGGTTGAATAAATTCACCCGAAACGCCAAAAGTAATTGTAATGAATGAAGAGTTTTTGTCTTTCTAGACTGCCAGAGCAATGCGACCCAAAGCGATTGTGTGCATTTACGCAATGGTCTTGTGGACATTTGCCCGAGGTCATGGCAGTAATACCGAGGTAGGCTGCGTTCAGCATTCTTAATGTGATGCCATGCATCACCGTGGTCACGAATTAAATGCGTGATCATGGTGTGTTGCCAGCCTTTGTGCCCACTCAATCCACAGTAGGTACACGGAATCACTCGTTGAGCCATTCTCTACTAAAACCATGGTATTTTCTCGCAAAGCATTTCACTAACGCAGTTGACAGCTGTGCCTAGCCAATGGAAATATGAATGTTTGCCTCCTCTGCAGCGAGGTTAGACGCACTACCTGATGTGTGAAGTTGGTGAAGGCGTTAACTTGTAAGCACTATCTTTTAATTCGAAGGTAATCAAACATGTACATCAAGCCTCTAATAAGTGGACACATGCCGCTGTGCCTCAGAAGTTGTTCACGGACGAGAATAACCATGCATTTACTCCCCAGAGAGGGGCAAATTAAAGCGGTTCTTTAGTGCGAGCAGTAAAACAACGTGCCTCACTTTCTCCTAGTTATCTTTTCGGATGTAGACATCCAACATGCACAAAATTGTTGAACTAATTCATTCCAATGCCAATCTAGCTGCATAAACTTGTATCCACATTGGAAGCTAATCAGCGGAGGGCTGTAGCAATGTGCGCGGTTTCAGATGGTGCTAATGTTCTCCCGTTCCTAAGCTATTTGCGCATAAATTGTCATTGCTGGTGTTGTAATAATACAGGATTTCGTGAAATTTGTTCCATTATCAGTCGCTGTCGTACGACTGGGGTGACAATTCCTGCTAACGTGCGCTTGGTTTACAGGTTTCGTCGGACTTTGCAGCTCATTTACAATGTCCACAGCGTGTCGAAGTGGGCAGACGCTTCTATTGCGAACTAAAATTGCCGTTGGGTTCACGCGGATAGGGTCAAATACTGCGAGAGGGTTTGCCCAAGCAATTTTTCCAGTGGCCATGTAGGTTTATTTCTTTGTCCTCCTCCTCATTCGAAGTAGTCATATTTTGAGTGCAAGCATAGCACAGCACGCCGCTTGTTTCCCGTCCCAATTATGTGGCACAGGTGAATGAGCAAAGCGGATTCCACAGATAGTAATTTGGCAAGTTCATAAATGCTCCACTCTCGAGTCGCACGCCGACGGGAAGAGTCTGTGCCACAAGACCTTGCTGGGCTAGTCCAAAGAATTAGCCTTCCTATGATCAATGCGTGACTATTCTTAAGCCCTCATGGAAACCTTTTTGAAAATGCATGTTTTTACACGAGCCTTGTAGAAGGTCTGGTGTGTACAAAGGTATCCAAGCTTGGCAGGTAAAGTGGGCAAAGCTTTAGCTATCCAGAAGACAATATGGTGGAAGCAAAACTAATTGGACTGAGGGTTTGGTACATCAAACGCGGAAAGTGAAAAATACTTCCACTTTCCGCCTTCATATCCTATCTATCAATCAAATTTGATATATTTGACCACCAGAACAAGCATAGCTGCACAAACGCATGAGGAAAAATTTGATTATTCCAGCTATGATTGCATCCATTGAAAGAGGTGAAAGAATGTTAATTATGTGCCACCGAAACAGATACGGGGGCATTCTCCCATGATATGCATTTGATTATCCCTGTGCTTTAGTGGAAATCACCGCGCTTATCGGCGAAGGCTCTTTCAGCACGGTCTGGTCTAAAGGATGTCCCGTGAACGAGGTCGTTCTCTCCAACATCACGATCCAAACTCAAGGCCAGATCTCCGAATTGCACCTCAGCATACGGTCCCGCACTGATTTGCACATTTACGTAAGTAGGCGGAAACTGTTCTCTTTGAAGGGCTTCAAACTTTTTTAACTGAAACCACAACAAAGACGCTTTTGGTTGATATGTCCAAGCTTATGCCTCACTGTTTACACTAAAAAAAGGTTATTAGATGGAAATCAAAATTGATGCTTAAATTTACGCATGAAAATAATTTGACTGCCATCTAGTCAACGCCTGATGAAGACCCGCTTAGCTCCCTTCACCGAAGTGGTTAATGTTGGATTCCTTCCACACTTTAACAGGATGAGAGGAAAAATACGACATTTGTAATGGTTTAAATTCTAGAGGCGGAGGCAGTGGACACGCCGCCAATGCCTGGAATAAGTTCGTTCTCTACATTCCACAGCAGATTTGATCACTGCAACTCTGTTCCTGCATTCCCAGCAGAACTGTTCGTTTCAATTAAGCTAACTCACTTTTCTTACCATCGAACCCAGTGCACATCTAACTCTCTCGCTAACTAGTTTCCTTCTTTTCAGCTTTTGCATCCGTTTTGCACGTCATATGGTCAGCATTGGTTTCCTCAGCTGAAATGCGTTGGCGCGCTGGGACAATCGCTTGTGGTAGTTAAGGTTCGTTTTACGCCACTTCTCGTTGACCATTTCCCTTCATCAAGCAGCACGGGAGTCGTGGCTGGCAGCCCGAAACCCATGACTTTAGTCCGAGAATGGCGTAATAGTTCTTAGAGTGTGCACTATCACTGAATTGGCTTCATCAAAAAACACCTTCGATTTCGCCACTGAGCATTGAAATTCGCCTTAAGATAATTCTTCAGGTGGAATGTGTTGGCGCTGCTTCAGTTCATGACAAATGCTATTTACTTTCCATTTTAGACCCAACTGACAAAGGAACTGGATCCGGGACGACGTCGAGTGGATTTCAAAAGCCCCTGGAACGTTCTACCTGGTTCTCGGTTAGCATTTCTAGCAGCCACATCGACTAGCAACTCGCCGCTTGAATGCCATGCTTCTACGCACTCCAGAAATCACACTGTTATTGTTAGTCTGCAACCTGGCGACGTGATAAGTCCAGCGGAAGCAAATGCTATCGAAAACAGTGTTAAGGTGCCAGATTATCATGCAACTTGACAAAACCTTAGTTAAAAACCCACTTACAAGTGCCTTCCAATATGCAAGACCCGTCAGAACTAGGAGCATTATGTACTCAAAATGGGATGTTTTAAGAGGTCTGTATCCTTTGCACTATTGTTTGCTGGAATGAGACTCACATCTCCGAACACCCTGGTGTGGAGCGATTATTTTTTTTAGACTAAGCTCCACTGGCATAGACCAATTCACTGTGGCATCCTGTGACCTGTGGTGCACAAGCTTTGCACATGCTTACCACTCCTGGGGCGATAATGGCCACCAACCAAAAGGAGAGGATGAGACGTTCCATAGGTTGACAAAGTAGCTCAAAAATGACCACTAAGGCAGCAAGCTGAGAATAGATCACAAAGGAAAGGCAGTAAGTGGCGGTTAACCAGTTGTACAATCTGAAGCAATTACCTTCGTCTTATTAAACCTTACAGCCGCTTAACATCACACCATGCGTTACTCAACGTTTTCTGGGGTTATGAGTGATTGTGGGTTGGATTGTGGCGATGGTTATGCAGAAAAGCTGGGTCAGCACCGCACCTTGACACTAACATATAACGCCTTTGCTGCTGCCGGTGTTAAAAATACTTCGCCAACGACCCGTCCAAAAATTGCGACAACGCGAACGAAACGCAGCTCACTAGCGCTATTCGGGACCGGAATATCTCTATTCAAATGAATGACGCTCGTTGAAGGACTCAACACGTTGGCAGGAGCTGCCGAATTCAAACAAACAACTTGTCAGCCCCCCGCCCCTCCCCTAGTTATGCAATGTGCTCACATTTATTTCCTTATCCTTTAAGCGCTATCTTAAAAAATTATTCCCTTTCTCTAATTGTGATTTTGTTTTTAGTTCCTCGCGTTTGTTTACCAAACGAACTATGCGTTCAAATTTTATCTTCGTTATGATACGCCCGGATTACGACGAGTGATGGTGATTCTTCAGCCTGAGAACGATGTTGGCACTGTTGGACAGAGGCGTATGGTCGAAGATCTGGTTGAAATCCAGAAATCATCCGCGCTATTTTATTTGGCGAAAGATGATTATCCGTGTTGTGAGAAAACTGTCATAGAGCTCTATCCACAAGAATATGGTAGGTCTTACAGCATTTTGCGCATTATGTTTGCCTTCCCATGTCCCTTACTTTCATTTTGTGCTTGCAGAACTAAAGAACTTAACCCGATTTTACTGGAATCTTCTGTGTCTGAATGAACAACAAGCACAAACCACCAGTCCAATGCTTGAAGTACTTTCTCCGACACATACCGCCTGCCAAATAGAGATTGCCATCAAGGTTGGGGCTCATCTCGTACAGATGATTCGCAAATCCCTCACTTTCCATCCTCATTCACAGATGGTGAGTTGGGGCGGGAGCTAATTCTAAAACACACGTGTGCGCAGCTGTGATCCTTTAACATGTCTAGGAAGGGACAATAATTCATTGCAGCAGGGCATACTGTTCATCGTCAATATGCCAAATAATTGAGAGTCCGCCAAGCGGAAGTGGCACCTGAGTCTTGTGGCGAAGTCCCTGAGTGAAAAACCGACTTAATCAAAGTTAACTGAGGGAAGCTTTCTCTCTTCTCGAATTCCTTTGTTTTTCTATAATAAGCTCTCCTACGAGCCCTTTTCGGCAGATGTCAGTCTCTTTGCTAAAGAAGCCAGCAAATCCATCGAATTTGAATCCAATCAAGGTGCAATTTTCTGCAACCAACCCATCCGTTTTGAGGTCTCTGAGTACGTGAACATGGCTACCAATGCCTCCGTTGTTGTCACGCACAAGGTGTCGGCTACTTTCGACTTCGTCACTGTGTCCTTCAAGCATCCCGCCCTCCATTCGTTCCAGGAGGTACAAACGACACCAACACCATAAGAATATCATCCTTTCATGCCCTACTCATTTGCCACCATAAAGCGTTCGTATATTACTGATGTTCACTGTAAAATATGGAAAGGACTTGCTCAGCGCTGATAGCTTTGGATATGCAGCAAACTTATGTTGATAAGCAAAACTGGTTCAAGGGCAACATTTGCTCACTTTTTGTTTGGTTCCACTGCAAATTGCACAGTTCTTATTTTATTCGAATTTCCACAGTTGTACACGATGCGACCCTATCCATGAGCACATTGGCTGATTTCAAATGCAAACTCTAACTTTGTCGCATTTTTAGGCTGGAACTTATCTGCTTCAATCAGTAATGACTAGATCCAGTGCAGCAAGTTTCTCCTACCACTCCATCAGGATTAGGCCACGCCTTTCTGAAGTGGTTATCGGTCTTCGGGAAAGCATCTTGGAAGCAGGCATCGGCAGTATTCTCTTCGTCACCTATGAGTCAATGTCACGGAGGACGTGCATTTGTGTGGATCAGGGTGATGGCCGATTTGTCGTTCGGCCTCCGAAAGACCATGCCCCCGGCTCGTACTGCTGTCCAAAAACTGCGTTTGTGGTGGATGACGAATCCAGCGCAGCACTGGCCTGCCTACCACTGTTGTATCGCGTGGCCGGGACGTACAACCTAACAATTGCAGTTGGGGATCTGCAGGAGTTCATGACAGTGAGAACCATGAATTTAACCGTTACTAAGCGCAGTCAACCATGCAAGCCATGGGTTCGCTTTAGCGATCCCAACCTGCGAAACCCTCACCATCCCGTGGTTTTATTCTTTACTGAGCAATACACCATTTATTGTGATGTTTATATCGCAAATAAGAGCTGTTCCATCAATCGGAGCTATGCGTGGCGCGTGTGGCTTATTAATGCAAACAACACAATGGATATGAATTTGGTCATCGAGATTGACACAGGCTCCTTAGCAAGACTTCATATTCAGCCACGATCACTGCTTCCAGGATTCTACTATGTGAGTTTGAGTGTCCGCGATCAGCATGCCGATGGACGAAAAGATACAGTGCACGTGGATGATGGCTATTTCCGGATTATTCCCACGCCACTGATAATTCGTCTCCTCAATACATCAATGTCTCGAGTCTCTATCTCGCAGGAATCACAAGATGTGTGCTTGCGTCCGGAGGTCTACTCACTTATAACCAGCAATGAGGGAGAACTGCAGGCAAGCCAATGCTTTGCTGTACTCACTTGGTTGCACAGACATTTGTCGAGCGGAACATCACATGCGCTCTCGAAGGTGCTGTGAACAACAGAACGGAGTGTGGCATTGCAGGATTTCCATCGAAAGAGGGCAGCATCTGCATACCAACAAAGTGTTTTCTGCCTCATCACATCTACAAATTCATTGCAGTTGGAAGGACTCACTCTCAAGTTGGCACAGGACAAATCGAAGTGGTTATAGAGTTTTCGAAGCCGCTAGGAATCAGAATCCGGTATCATGTTTGCAGGACTTGCAAATTAAGCGCACTTCATTCTATCCTCCCTACGCTAAGCTGATGCTAATGTCACGAGCTGTGCATCATCTCTCAAACAGCATTTTTAGGCCCACACTCTAGGTGAACACTTGCTGTGATCAAAGGGAAGGCTTGAAAGGAAACTCTAACTAATTTTCAACAGCAATGCATTCGCCCTTGACACAACGTAGCATTTGTTCTCCATTTTTAATTGTAGCATGCTTTCTTAGCACGGTTTTGGGTGGCAGTGGTTTTGCAATGGAAAATTAACCGTGTCTATAAAGATGCCATCTGAGAACGCATAATGGTTCTGATTTGAAGCCCCGTAAAGCCGGATCTCCTGTGGGAAGGTTTTGGTGTCCATGGCGCCTATGTAAGCGCCAACGTCACTTTGGTGCTGAAAGGGCAGTGTTCGGAGGAGTGTCCAAGGCCCTACCAATGGAGAATTTTCGAGGTGCGTGGGGAGAACAACGTGAATGAGCTAGTACCGGAGACCTTGCGATCAGCTGTTAAAGGTTTGTGATTTTCCTTGTTGCTCAGTGGTTTGCACTTTACTCACGTCGATGCCATGACCAAATTGACGTTTGTAACATATAACCTCTCCTTGTGGCAGCTACGTGGAATGCTGGTATCTACTGCCTTTTGTTCCTTGGAGTAAACCAGGATTGTTTTTGAGACATTATGTGAAGGTATGAAACGAAATTAATTCTGATACTAAAGTACGCCTTGGCCAGTGCAAGCCTGCTTTGCAGCTGCTTATTGTGTCGTTCGAGAATTCTGTTTACTGCTGAACATGCCTTAACGAGTGCATTTGGCACCTGGTTATGATCCCACTGCTAGTTTATCCTCTATCGTTAAGTTCGTTTCTTAGGTGCTGGGGTCTAATAGCAGTGAAGGTGGGGATCCCTCAAAATGTAAATCATCGCATACATGAGGGAAACATAAACAAACGTAGGCCTGCTTTGATGAGAGTCTGCATGCGGTGAAGAGTTGTTATCAGTTGATTAAGAGGTCTTTGCATCTTTTGGACATGGTCACAACTTGCGCTTATTTATCATCGTGGCACCTTAAGATCTATCGGAGGAAGTGGTGGAGCATGCCAAAGAAGACCGAAAACAAATTACTGATGATGAGCTTAATGGTCATAGGAATGAGCAGGTCTCGACAAAAGGCCTGTGGTGACACAAGTATGGAGAGCGTGACAACCTCGTTACCGCTTTGAATTAAAGACAAACAAAGTCAGGTAAGAGCTAATAAATAATCAAACTCGACTATTTTTGGCGGTTAGGCATGTTCGCTGCAAAAAAGGCTGATTTGGGATGGAGTAATAGTCAGAAGAACTTATGTAAACTTGCATTCTTATCTTTACAGCCACACAATTTAATGTTACCGCTGCAGCTTTATTTCGCAGGTCAATAATGCACACCTAAAAAGACCTCTACGTCTGAAAACCTAAACCCGAGAAAAATGTCTGCCATTGCTTTCAGGCTGGAAGGACGAGACCCTTGTCATTCGGAGCGCTGTTTTTGTGAAACACTTGGAACAAGTGGCAGAGACGGAATCCGGATTTCTCCGCGTCTGCTTCAGCGCTGGTAGCTGTGCCAACAATGCCCGCCCATTAAATTGCCGCAACTTTGTTCCTGTTGGACTGCCATGGGGTCACACATGTGAGAGTAATGCCTCGACACGAATACGATATGACAAAAGTGTCTGCATATTCTGCAAAACCCCCGAAGGTGCTCTGCCTCCCCGATTTCGATATGACGGTAGGAGGCAGTATCTTCCTCATAGTGCGATTCGGCCACACTGCTGTAAACCGAGCTAGGTAGCCGTCAAGACGCGAGACCCCATGTCACCAGCGCACTAGCGACCCAGTAAATGAAGAGACACAACCATTGCCTTGTCTTAGTGTTGGTATCGGCATCTTCCGTTGTTCTTCATGTATTCGCATCCCAACACCAGTTGTTCATGAAACAAGACACTCGATTAAGCTAGGATGGTCCAATGCAAAGGTAGGACCTGAATCAAGGTTAGCAAGAGACGCCATGAACGCATCCTTGTGTCGCATTGTGTTTACAACTTGCAGTAAGCGAATGCATTCAAACATTCCACCTTTGAGCAACTGACGCCACATGGTAAACACACTCCAAACACTTTTATCCCTCCTGAAAGTCGATAACTCACAATGGAGTCCTGAACTGAAAGATAAAACTCTAACTTGATGATCAAATACCTCGAATAAGCTGTAAAATTTACTTTACCCCAATTTTTTTGCCGTTTGGCGCATTGATCCTCAAATTGAAAGGCCTGTTGTCCAACAGGAATGGAGTTTCGATCCTCCATCAGCCATAAATTGCCACGATTTAACCAATCTGCAACCATGGGCAAAGCAGCCAGATCACTAGTTTGTCGTCAGCCCACTCCAGGATGGTGCCTGAGCATGCGTGCTTGGGATCATTACCAGAGCAGACACTAAATGGTCTTCTGGAAATTTGTTTGCCTGCTGCGAGTGCGAGTGAAGAAGGCCTGTTAGGGTGGCATGAGAGAAGTAGGACTGGTGAAGAAAGCCAACCATCGTGGTGCTTTTCACCTCCTTCATTCATATTGCTAGGTTAGGTTTGACCTTATGGCAATAAGCAGTGCACACAAAGTACATTCCTCACGTGAATCGGTTGACCGAAATTGATTGAGCAACAATGAAACGCTCTAAAAATTTGGAATTACTATGCTCTTGTCGTCTTTTGATGCAGTTGGGGATTTTTCGGCGCGCTCAACAATCGCTACCTCGTATGTTCCGCATTTCTGCACCACTCTTCCCTATTCCAACGCAGATCTTTACTACTTCGTCCGCATCTATGGACAATATGGCAGTTATGTGGAACAACGCTTCGGTCCAATGAGGGTAAGCATCTGAAGCATTCCAATGTGCCAATGTATGCCGAATGAACGAAATCATGGCGCTACAAGCCAATTCCTTTCAGTTATGTAGAGGCCCTCTTATTTGTTGCAAATCATGGAGTAAGTGCTCCATCGGCTCGAAATTAATGGATGAGCTTAGCCTGGTCTCCGTTTATTGACTGCCAATGGACTTCAGTTTAGAGCTCACCTAGACTTCGCAGTTGACTATGGAAAACACTGCGAGTTGATGTGATAATGCTACATATGAGTATGCTCGTGATCTTCAGTCTTCACAACTCCTACGCAAGGACTTGTCTTGTGGATTCTACCCAAGGACTTTGCTTATGCTAGCCATTATCACTCTTCACTCCACTGTCCAGTGGAAGCATCACCACTGAGTAGGGCAGCTCATAAACTTTGAAGGCTTACTTGAGGCTGCCTGAGGTGACTCCGTGTGTCTCAGCATTACTTAGGACAGTACCATGCTGCGTAAAATATTCAGCCATCACTTGTTCCTATTTCATATGGACCATCCAACATCGTTGAATTGCTGATGGTTCATTGGACTGAGCTGAGGTGTGGTTGTAGTGATCGAGAGCCCTTGTACTTGCCTGAACGCACCAATGAGGTCATCTCTCACATCTGTGGGCAGCTCAAATGCCTGATGCTGTTTCGACTTTAGATGGAGCGGCTCACTAATGAAGACGTTTTCACGGTGGTTGCCAGTGCAACTTTGGGCCCGAAGGAGTCGGAGGTCGAGAGGCAACTGGCAAGTAAAGGGATGAACGAAATTTCCAGAGTCGTCTTATCACTCGCTGCCCTCATAGGCGCTGCCCAGCACATCGCACTGGAAGGTACGCCTCCCAGCACGATGCTTATCTCATCGCATAAAAGCTTTACCAGTCCTAATTCTGTGCTTCTCTTTCCGCTCATCAACTGCAGTTCACGAAACCCCCCAATTCGAAGACGAGGTGGTGAGTGGCTTCGTTAAAGTTCTAAGACATCACGGCATGCCCATCATTCTGTCCCCTTCAGTGGGCACCAAAACAACTCTCATTTTGCAACAGTTAGCAGCACTGATAATAAGAGAGAGTGATGCCCAAAAAGTTGTGCACACTTTGCAGTACATTTCAACCTGGTGAGATGAAAGTGTGCACAAAGAGTTCTATGCTATTTCACAACATTTCTGACTTCATGTTAGCTTTAAGCCTTGGAATCACCAGTTAATTTGGAGTTCCTCTTTTGTGCCTGCACATGCTTTCCATACATTGCACTTCTCAGACATCACCTTACGTGCAATAAAAGATTGTTTCTCTGACTTCTAACCAAGGTCAAAAGGATGTGCTCGGTAAACGTCAGCACTGGTTGGCGTCCCATCAGCTTAATTCCACCTCTTAATTTGAATTGAAGAACTAATCAAGCGATTGTGCGAACAAAATGATTTGCCTGAATACAATTTTGCTTTTAGGCACTGGGCAAATTCCGCGATGCCAATGCAAAGGTTTGTTTCGGTATTTTCAACTGCGATTATCTTAAAAGTTTGCAGCACCGGCTGCCAAATATATAATTAAGGATAAAAATCTGAGTCTTACTGCTGATCATGCATAGACGCAGACATGATCACGTGGCTTGCATTCGCGCCAATTCAGCTGCCAACCTGTCCTCTTAGTTAAGAGAGTGGCTGCTGGGGGAAGGGAAGTTGCGTTGTGGCACTTCGGGCACCAAAGCAGTCCTTATCGAAAACCGCAAACAGTGCTTGGTGCTTATTGAACTCAATTGCGTCGCCTTAATACGCAGCTAACTGTACCAACTCAACGCCCACATGGCAGACCTATTTATATTTGCACACAATCGTGACTTTGACAGGGTTGTCTACATTGCATTCACTATCTCGAGTAATCGCAGAGGCTGTGGCGTTGATTGATTGCCTTTTGGATGACAGTAATTGGCGGTGTTATTGCAAACCTTCTCAAGCTTGACGTCCTATTTACTGTGCGGATTAGCAATAAAGGAACGGATTGGCAGCCTCCTCATTGGACACCAGCAGGTCGGATGCGTTTTGGCAAATGATGGAAAAACAGTAAAGAGCTTATTAAATTTTGCAGGTTTTGGGCAAATTATCGGCCGCGGTGTTGCAGACCATTGAGATTGTGGACTCCTCATCGCTGTTCCTGAGCATTTCCAACCTCCTCGCCTTGACGTCAACTGCCATGGATCTGCCAGATGAAGCACAATCCCATGTGGTGGCTTTGCTGCAGATGCTCACGGAGAAATTCATCCCAATCACTAATTCACTGTCAGATGAGGAGGTTCTCCAGCTGATCTCTCAAGTCGCCGTTGCTGAAATGAGGATGATGGAAGTTGGTCAAGCATTTATGTGATTAGTCATCCGTCATGTGTGCGGTGCTCAGGTAAACTCAGGCTGGGTAGACTTGTAGGCGGAAAGGGAATGAAAGAGGGTAAATGGCGAACTGGTCTTCTTTCTTCTCCAAAATCAACCACCCTGCAGTCTTCGACCGATAGTCGCAGAGCAGCTTAAAAAGGGAGTAGTCGCCGGGTAGCATAATTTACGCAACCGCCACTGTCCCAGTGACCAACGTGGGCTCACGGATAAGTTGAGGTCTCGGTTGCACATCCATCCTTTCACTACCTTTATAATCAGTTGGTGGGGAAATTGGCTGTCTCGTGCATCACCCGCAAATTTGTGGGCACCAGCACTGCACTGGTCAGGCTATGTATGTGATGGGTTGTGGGTAGATGACGGCAGAGATCTGGCAACTGTGCGCTGCTCCAAGCACTGCATCTAACCAGCCTTCACAACCGTCATTGCTGGCTAGTCTGCAAGAATGAAGCTCACTGCTCGCCATATAGTCTTTGTCCCCATCGTCCGTACCCCTCTAAATAAAGCTATCGCAATGGATTCCACGTCTTCGAGATTGGCCAATTGGGTGAATTTAGACATACTGGAAGTGGCACGGTGGTCAGTAGAGACAGAAAAATAACTCTGGATGGATAGCTCGGTTCCCTGCTGGAGGGGAGCGATTGCGCAGCAAACATACGAATGACCAACTCTTTGTTTGCCAGCTAATACTTTGGCAGTTCTGAACTTTCACACTCCATGCGACTGAATATTTCGATCCTTTGGGGGCTGAAGTGGATTGTTGCCAACTCGCTGAAATCAACTGCTCAAGTCTGTTACCGTTCGCTCAAAGCACCCTTACTAATGCTTCCGAATAACCGCACGGCCCACGTGGCTAGCATTTATTGGGAAATAGGGTGGACAGGAAAGCAAAAGGGGTCCTTAGCTGAGTGTTAACTTCTGTCCTCATTGGCAAATTAACCACCGGATTTTGCATTTCACTGACTAGTCTATCAATGCACTACTCTCTTTCAGGGATTGAAACTTCAGTTGAACTCACCATTGCCCTTTGAAGTCAGCGCATTACAAAGTGAAGGGGACTACGATACTGACATCGACAGTGAAGGCAAGTTGGTTTACCACGGCATGCACACGACGCACATGCCAAACAAAGTGTTAGTTAGCAAACCAAAACTGTTCGTGAGAGGCCGAGGTGAACTGCTCCATCCAATGCGTGGATACACAGGCGTGTACAACTAGCGTTTCCGATTTCGTTTTAGAAGCTGTTGATAATGTGCCGGAGAGACGAGACAATTCCACCATCATCAATGTTGAGATGAAGCAAAAGCAACATGTATGCAGACACATTATATTTCGACTTTTTTTAAGCTAGCCTCATTTATCCACCTGCCAGGCAAACTATTGTTGTGAAAGTTGTGCATTTTTTGTCCGATGCTTTGTTTCACAGTCGCAGATGGTGTGGAAAGCGATCGGCGAATTGAACGCCGCACTGGCAGGCGCCATGGAGCTTGGCACAACTACATATTTGGCCGCAACATCCAGTAAAGGTGGATCCATGCACTTTTTGAAGATCTCCAATCGTCTTCAACTCTACAAGGCTGCCGCAAAGCTCAACCAACTCTCCTGCTCCTCATTTTCAGTTCGTGAACTGGCAGGCATTCTAAGGGAATTTGGTACCATTACCATTCAGGTACCTTGATGTTGAATGTGCCATCACATCTGCATAAACAGAAACATGAAGGCCACATGCTTTGGATTTTAACCTGTTGAGACCACTACTCTGAGTGTTCGTTGTGTTAGTGCCTAGTCATGCGATCACCTCGTTGCCATCTGAAACGCGTGCCTAGTCCAGTTGAGCACAGCAGAGAAATTGCTCATTTACGAAAGACAAGTGACTGCCAAGCTGAAAGGGATTACCGTGGAATTCCCTAAGTACTCGGTGGCGTGACAAAGACGAAACACCTTGCCATTTGTGATTTCAATTGCAGTGCACCATTACCATGACGAATGTGTACTCCTTTGGAAACACGGACATCAGTCACGTGCCCGAGGCATCGGAGACGATAACTCTCTCCGTCTATTCCAATGGAAGGCCTCTAGAAATTAGGAATCGTGACAAACCATTCAAGATTCGCCTATACAAGGCAAGCTGCTTCTTTTCAATCCGACCTAGTGGAAGGGCGATTCACTTTTCCGACTCTCACATTACCTTATGCTTACCTCAAAGTTCTGCCTTAAGCGGAAGTTGGCAGTGTGCGACAAGTAGGTGAGTGACTTTATTTAAGCAATTAATGCAAATGAGCTGGAATGGCTCGTGATCCCTTAGTAGTTCAGTTCAGTTATAATTGAGGGCTGATAGTTGGATCGCACGTGCTTCCGCATCGAGTCACGGTTGCGTTTGCCAAAATGAGCTCCAATGGCTGCATGCGGAGGACAGACGATGCACGATTGTACCTGTTGAGGAGGAGAGACTCGCGTAAACTTTGCGTCGCTCCCATGACAGCTTGGAAACAACTAGCATATATTGTTGCGCAGAAGACCCCAGCCCGTCAGTTCATAAGATTCAGCTGTGCTTGCGGTCTCCTCACGAAATCATTCCCAAGTGAATAACTATTCTCAAAATGCACATCATTATGATCCAAAGGCTAGACAGTGAAATCAAAAAGTGTCATCGTTATTGCAGAACCACGATTTTAATTATCCCAAGTACACAACGGGACTTGAGGGTGATGAAGAAGTCCGACTGCCTGACGCCGTGATTGCTGTGGATGGGAGTAGAGTGTACGAACCTCTCATCTTGTTCAACTACCTCATAGAGGATTTTGATGTGGCCTTCAGTTTGGAGTTCCAGGCACATTCGACACTCTCTAATTTCTGTCCTCAGTTTCTCGTTGTTGCAAGGTGAGCATCTAGCCTAGCCGTCAAATCCAACTCAGTGCCACGTGCGCTACGGCCTCCACCAGGCTGTTAGCAGTGGTTTACTTCGCGCCTTACAGGGTAGGATGCGGTGGGGTAGGGAATGAAGTAGGTAAAGTGGGAAGGCTTGCATAATGCATTGGTGAGATCTGAAGGCAAAACAAGTTCAAAGCCCTGTGGCTGACCGTGCAATAATTCAGGATGACGTAACTGCAATGGAAGCAGGAAGGTAATTTGCTCTTCTGCCCTACTAGGCACATATTTCCGCCCAACCTGAACTCATACTCGGATGGATAGGGCCAAGACTTCTGGAGCATTGTACCTCCACACACTTCAATTTGCAGTAGGTTTTGGCTCTGATTGTTGGGTAATTTTTGCCACACCTTGGTGAGTTTCTTACTTATTCCATGAGTTGCTAACATTAGCTTTTTGTTTTTTATTTGGTCATTGACTACCGGCCACAGCATCCGCAGCTTTACCAGTTGAGAATGTCATCGTGGAGTTGGTGGCTTTTGATTAAATGGTTGTTAAGCATGATAGCTTGAGAAGCTTTTGTTGTTTCGAAAAGTTAAACAATCTATTAGGCTCATCGATATGCAAGTCACAGATGCCTTAAAAAAACCCTTCCGGGACTCAAACACTATTGCTTTAATGCTGAAGACGACCATGTAAACAAACGTGGAATTGGGGCCGTGCTGTTGTCACGATTCATTGTAGTCTCACAATCTCACACCTTAGACACAACCAGCACATTCCCTGTGCTTTCCAAACAGTTTTAAGCACAACTTCTGAGTAACGATGAAAGCAATCGAGGCAATAGCTTAGAGCACAATTCTAGCTTGCCTTAATCATGCAAAGGTGGAAAGTCGTTACCAATCCGAGGTGCTATAGGGGTAATGGAAGAGACAATTGGAATGCGCTGGCTATTAGTTACCATGTGACAGGCTTTGGACATTGGGTTGCACAAACAGTGGTCTGATCCACATTTGCCACTGCAGAACTGTTGACTCTCTATGCAAGGGAGTGCTTAGAGTGCAATCTAAACCTCGCCATCGTGTGATATCTGTGAGGTTGGACAGAAGGCGTCGCGATACCTGAGTCCTCACCATGGACTGGCGTTTGTCCTAAGAATATGCTTTGGACTCAGCCAGCGATCGATGCGTTTCTTGGGGTGAAATGTGTCTCATAGTGGACGAAAGCAATACGATTTCCTATCTTAGCGTTTTGTGTTGTGCTCATCATCCCTGGTGTCGGGTTGGTAGTTTGAGCAATCCGGTGCCGTCAAAGTACGCGGTAAGGCCTTTTACGAGACCATAGGCTGACTCACCACGTCGCAAAACAACCACTCGTAGGCAAAAGGTAGTCTTTGCACTACCCACCTCATTCATCTGCCGCAACATCGACAGGGTCTGAAATCTTTTGGCATCGACATCGGTAGCGACGACCTCCACATCCTAGTCAACCACAACTCGTCATCACATACTCTACCATAAGCCCACTTAAACAAAGTGTGCACTTTACCCGAAAGAACGTTAAAGATTTACTGATATTCCCACCGTGAAAGGAAAGCAGAGATGAGGTGGCAAATGTCGCTGACGTCATTCTCCTTTCTAAGAGGAACATGGGCTGTCGCCTGAAGAGGTGGAGAGGAAACACACATACTTCGTGAGCAACGTGGACTTCTGCAGAGCCATGACCTCGGCGCTGCAGCTTGCTAGAGACATGAAAATGACAATGAATGACACGAACATCTTCTTCGTGGGTTATCGCCAGCTGAATGAGGAAGAAGTGGACAGGTATTCTGAAGGGAATCCACCCCCTCGACCCTACCCTCATGAAAGCCAGATCAACGTCACTGTCCATGTCCGGGCCTTCGTTTCTTCGTGCAACCACCTGGAGGCGGACAGCAGTGTCTGGTCCACATCTGGATGCAAGGTGATGACAGTTAAAGTGGCTCTTCCATTTTACACGATCACTTGCAAGAGGGTCGATGCTCAATTGGAGCTGGAAATCGCACCTACTCTTACTTCGGAGCCACTATATTTGTAAAACGGACAATGCAGCGCGTTCGCACAGCGTTTCCCAATGGTCTCTAGATAAAGCGCAATGAATGTTGGAACTCAGTAGAGCCTTAATGGACAGTCTGCAGCCATTTTGAACAAGTCGATCTAGCAAACCCATGCAGAGAAGTGCACATCGCGTTTTGAGGAGGAGTAGAATGCACATCCCGACTTGAGGTTAAAGGGCATCACTCACTAGAACCAAATGGACACGTCGCTTTGCTTGGGTACACTCCCTGTCTTTACTAACCAATCTCACCACAGTATGGAACGTTGGTACTTTTCTAAGATGTCGAATGTAAGCTTACTACTGTAAGTGGAAGTTGAGAATCTGTGTCGTCGAGCCCTTGTCCACCAGCTGGTCGACTGTGTGCAGTTCGTGCCTAGCTGTAGTCGGCACAACTGACGCGCAGTTTGTGCACTTAACTTCAGGTGACACGTGAGACAACCGCTTCAGTTGTGGTATGCGAATGCAATCATTTGACGACATTTGCGGCTGGTTTCATCCCCCTCGTAGCAATGAAGTCACGCCCTCACAGCCACTTGAGCAATGAACAGTCGGAGGAGCATCTCACCACCCGATCAGCCTACGCTCGACTCCTCGCGTTGGTGGGTGTCACTCTGCTTCTTAGAAGGGGATCATTGCGCACAATTTGCATACCTGCACTGCTTATTCTCGTCATTGCCTTCACATTTATCCTCTCGTGATTGTTGCCTCCACCGTCAAAAGCCGTCACGATGAACGATTACAGTGCGACTCGATGTGGTCATTGTTCTGTTGATGCGCCATACTGTAACACTGTGTTAATTGCTTCCGGCTTGGAAGGTGTGTTCATTGTTCGTTGATGTGTTGTGATTGATGAGATGCAACTCATCATGATCAGCGCAGCGTGTGGTGGTTTGATTGATAAGAGACTGATCTGTCAAATGGTCTCTTGATAAATGGG
>CM043731.1:13816639-13892227 GCA_023968675.1 Taenia pisiformis | reverse complement strand
TTGATGGTTATTAGTCGCTGCTGTGTTTAGGCCAAAGTGGAACACAACAGGGCTCAAAAAGGGCTTCAAGCGTTTGGGAGATTGTCAGCGATGGAACTCACTAAGGCGGCGGAAGCAACTTCGATGTGTGGCTTGTGCGTGTAGGAGGTCAGGCGTTAGCTAAGAAGGGAAGATTGATCTTCTGAGGCGTATCCCTTTCTCACTGCTGCCCCTCACCTCAATCACCAAAGCATGCCATGCGGGCTATGGTGAACATTGGGTTTAATTTGTTAAACAGAGGAAATTTGCCCTTTAATAATGCAAATCACTGCTTGCATAATTTTAAAGTCAAAATTTGCACAATCTTTAGCTCGCATTCGTTTCTTGAGATCGACAGCAATGCAAGCACACGTGCACTGTGCAATGACATTTTAATTGACAGCCATGTTATGGAAAGTTTGGGAATCCTCCGAGTGGTCAGAAAGTTTGCAGAACCTACACATAAACTAAAGATTTAGACATGGTATAGATTGCTTTAGAAGCCCATCTACGAATTAAGCTGTTGGCACTCCACCTGATCTGGTGCTGCACCCGATGATTTTGTGACTGAATTCCCATTCCATGCACCACTTCTCCAAAAGGAGACGGAAGTGGCACAAGCACAACTCAGTAAATGTTATTCGTAACTATGTAATTTTATACTCCAACTATGCTCTGCACTGATGTTCAAATTGTTGGTGAGGAGGGAAATAAGTCTGACAGACATCGACATCTTGACGCAAAGGAAATTTATGTCAACCATGAAGAGAAACGACATGACCATGCACGCCAACACGGTTTACGAGCGCTCGCCTACACCGATCTTCAATGGTGGCCTCTACTTGACTTTGCTTTGAATGTGAGTCCGTGAGTGCGAAACAAAACTGTGAATGATGCTCAGCAAGACCTTTTAACTGGGATTCCACATTCTGTACCATGCTACAGGCCTGTGCATTGATGTCTATTTGCTCCACCCACTTCAGATGCTTTCAGTTCAGCCGAATGAATAAAGTTTGCCATTCTTTGAACAGCTGCTGGTAAAGCAGCCAAGTCCTGATTCTCTGACGTGGTGGAGTAAGAGGGAGTTCTATCTACCTCTTTTGCCCTCGAAGCTCAAATAAAATGCTGGCATTTTCAAAATGCCTCTCTATAAGTAGCCACGAAGGCTTGATTTTGGCAGCGAGTACTGATGCTGGAGATGAAGTGGTGCCAATGAAGCCCAGAGAGCATCTTGCAAAATAAAGATCCGAAAGGCGGTTTTTTTGTTTCGAAATGTCATCATCTTACAAGTTCAAAGGCAAAATTTGGATTTGGCTTGCTCAACATTTGATGGAGTCGTCGCTAGTCCATCCGACTCCTTTAATGAGAGCTGAGTCGGTGAGCCGATGCGCATGATCTCAAGGTCACTACACAGGGTGTCAGTTAAAACAACTAGCTGTGGAAAATAATCACTCTAAGGTCGGTTGTGGTAAATGTCTGAGTCATTTTGTTGCTGCAGTGGAAATCAAACCTTGGTGCAGGTCGTGCAAAGTCGGTGCGCTTGGCGACCAAATTTGCAGGCAATACTAGATGGCAGAGGCGTTTCGAGCTGAGCCAGGTTCGTGACACGCATTCAAATTAAACGATTCTAGCTCGCCTGAGGCCATCCTCAAAATTGAGAGAAACATTTGACCTTCCTTTCTTCAATCAGTTCTTAGCTCATAATTAACGTTGAATATCTACAATCCCGAATTATGCATTCCAGTGCTAGAGGTCGGCAACCACGCATGCATGCTCTGACTTACTTCTACAATTTCCAACTGCACGAATTTTCCGTGCACATGGGCTGTATGCAATCACGGAACATAATAACGTTTTTGGCAGCAGTTTCATCGTAAAGCGCTAACAGATTAGAGTGGTTGGAATATAAATTTTGCATTAATGCCAATTATTTGATTATTTTGATGAGCCAATAAATGTGAGCTGACTGAAGATGTTTATGTGGCCCAACTGATTTCAGCCACTTTCTCATTAGATCCTGTGGATCCGATTCGCCTGTGGTTTTAGACGTTGGCAAATTTTCTCATTGTCAAAACTCAAGTTCATGCTCTTGTAAAGGATATTTTACACATCCAAGGGGCCTGGCAACTTGACGTGTAGATTGCTGCTACTAATTACAAACCAAATGATAACCACTTCTTCGGATCTAACGCATTCTTGCCACTATTTTTCTTGTTTTTGCCACGTGGAACGAAGAAACATCCGACTAGTGTGCAACTGATCCCCTGAGTCGAGAGAATCACAACATCTTCATGGAATCTCACTAGTCACCAAACGATATTTAAGATGGGTCCTCAACCTACATCGTTTCGCTACACGTAATAAAAAATTTTCTTGTTTGACGTGAGCTCAGTTATTATGGAGTTTAAAACAACGCCGTAATCGTCTTCTTATCAGTGGGTAACAGAGATTGCGCAAATTTTCAGTGGCTAAGGGGTTTCGTTTTTAATTATTTTTCATTAAGTGTTCTTTACCATCCGAAGCAATTAGCAAAAACGATTTTAATAGGTACATGATATTTGCAGAAAATAGGCGAGGTAGATTGGAGCATCTTTGATGAAGCTTGGACCTTCCCATCTCACCACCTGAATCGAGTCTCAAGAGGCTTTTGCGGCAGATTTCGCCAATGGTGATTAATTGTTTTCGTGAAGCTTGGAGGATCAGTCAAGTGAGGAACCGGTCGAATTCCATCGCTGACGGTATGTCGAAACGGACAGCGCAAGATGTCGTCCATGTGAGTGCTGGCCACCGCTTCCTAAAAGATGCAGGTAGATGAAAGCCCTTTGCTTCAAAAAAGAGCATCGTGATTGCGTACCCTGCGCACAGCACGCACGAGCAGTCTGTGTTCACACTGAATGAGAGGCATAGACAAAAGCTCCATTTTGCATACCCTTGGATCCCGATTTATCACCACCTGTGGGCGATTCGAGAGTTCAGCACTTTGCTTTATACATGTGCATACATATACTTGACTGAGTAGCCCTCGATGCTAATGAGAAGCATCGTGCTACGGAGCTGTCATCATTCGCCTTTGGGAAGAAAATCGCGCTCTCTAAACCAACGTGGCACTCCTCACTCCGCACCGTCCAGCACGTCACTGACGAGGGATGTTCGCTACTTACTCTTTTTTACTTACTGCAAGAGAAGGAACATGAGGCAGAACAGGGCAAACATGTAAAACAATAACCATCATGCCAGGGAGCATCCGAGCATGAGGTGGAGCTGTGAGAACGTTACTGTTAAGTAGCAACTGTGTTACGGTAGACCTGTACACATGAACGTGTATGTCCAGTTACCCAACGAGAAATCCTCACAATCTTTGCAACACACACTGCAAAATGGAAGTGTTTGCCTTGGTTTTGTAAGATTGCATGCGACCCCATCCTTGTAATCTGGGACGAAATGCGATGCAATGTCCACCAGATACGACGACCGGTCGCGAAGAGGTGCAACGTGAAACCACGCCTGATGCGATTCTAATATGTTAGCATAACAAAAGGAAGGTTTCACTCGAATTTACTTCTATCATATTCGGCCCATGTAATGTAATCTGTAATTAACATCGTCTCAGTGGTTGCGTGGTGGACTGTCAGTCATTCCCTTCACTGACCTTGATGTAGCAGGAAATGACAAGAAGGCAACCAACTCTGGATAGCCAGCATTCAAGATATTCGGTTTCTATTTTTATCGATTCAGCTACAAAGGATAATCATCGAGATGTGCCACGGATTTGTGTGCAGCGTTGGCAACCTGCTCAAAATATCGCCTAACGTAAAGAAGTGCATTAAAAACCCTAAGTTACCTTGTGTAAGGATGAGCCAGATTCAGCTCATCAGCTTAGTGAACTTGCGTATTCTAAGAAATCTGCAAAATATAGCACATGGGTGTTGCTAATTGTGAAAGGCAGCTTTTCCTTATCAAAACACAGCTTCCAACATCCGATTCGCACTCTGCCATAAAATCAAGGCAGGCGCACTGTCTCATGCACCGACAATTAGGTCACATCATTCACTGACCATCCTGCACTTTAACTCAAATTCAATTTATCAAGTGGTCTCAAAACGTAAATTTTGCAGAAAATCTGCTCTAGTAGCTTATTTTACAAAACTGGATGACTGGTGTCTCCACCACAGCATCCTAGGCATCCACACCAGCTTCAAAGCAAATGCAATCTCAGTCGTCTACTATTATTATTGCCATCATTCTTACGGTTGCATTCATCGTGGTGTCACCACAGGCTAGCACGCATGTAGCGTGTCCCGGTGCGGCTTCTGCACTGGCCACCGCGTCAACTTCTCCTTCCATTGTGGGCTTTTCACAATCTCTGTCCACGGTGCTCCCTTCCACAGATAGGGGTGAGGCCAACTCCCCCAATCCACTTTTTGGCTGTCGCTTTGCTCACTTTGAGTTAACTCGTGTGTTAGCTTGCTTGCTGATATGCTCCATTTGTGGATTTTTATTGTTTCGCGTGATGTTCTTGCTCAATGCACTATTACTTTAATGATAAAAAGCCCTCTCGAAGGTATGTCTTGACGTTTGCGCACTTATAGGCATTCTCTCTAACTACCGACTGGATTTGGTAACGCCTTCCAACGTTATTAACAGAGCACCATTGGACATGCTTTTATGTTGCCGAATAACATTGAGCGAACTTCCTTTAATTTAAAGGCTATTGGGAATGGGACAGTGGAAAGGGGCTTCTGGTCCATTTCGTGCATGATGCAATGTGCACGCATATCTACAACTTCCTTGGCTTGGGGAGGGTATCGCGAAGAATGAACTCAGTAGTAGGCGAATCTATGGTAATTTTGTAACCATTTCATGATGCAAGATTACACTGCTCGAAGTGCCAGGACAAAAAGGGCGAAGACACATGAAAAGGCGTTTAAAGAGTAAAAAAGAAGGTTAAGCTAAAAACATGGTTGGGATCTTAAATCCATTTTGATACGTTAGTATTTAGTTACTTGATTTATCATTACTATCGAGGGCTTCAGACTTCTAAAGGTGCAAACTGTACCGCCCATGCTATCCAATTCACGTCGCGATGTTGGCTAGTTAGTTTAAAGTGCTAATGTCCTCCTGTTGCAGCACATCATGCCACCACAGTGGACTGCATCACCAAACAATGATGGCTCAGCAAAAGTTGTTTATTCTGTGTTTACTGCTTGCAGAGGTGCAAAGGCTTGTACAAGGCCAGTCGTCAGCTCCAGAAAGTCATAGCATCTTTCTTAGATTACTGCAACTGGCTTCGGAATGCTGTCATTGACGTCGGCACCTCTAGCGAATCGTAACCACTGCAAGTTGAATTCACTATCGCCCATAGAAGCTCCTGAGTGTACCATTGAGACGCCATAACTTTCGCACAGTTCCCACTGTATATCCAAGTGCTTGAAGGATACAAATATTATTCGTATGTTGATACTGTTTACACTTTTACAGCATTTAATTCATGCGCCTATGTACTCAATCTAAAACCAAAGTGATGCAGTAGATTATAGTCGTATGAATGCAGAGCCTTCACTAGATGATAGCATAGTAGTATGAGGAGGCGCTCGCACGAAAACCATGATATGATCCGAATAATCTATTCGCATAATCGAAAGATCCAGATGCAGATGCCTCTCGGTTTTACCATACCAAGCATTTCCATGCATGGTTCAGATGCAGGGGCAGTCGATTGGAGTTGGCAGCAGGTAAAATTAGTTCGGAGAAGCCCTTTCCTCGCATCAACTCTCCAATAAGCAACGGATTGGCTTGTGGAAAGGAATTTGCTAACCATATTTCCATGTATCCCTCTAGATTAAAGCCATTATTAATGAAAAATAGAAGGTGAGCAAGAATGACTGTTAAACTGCATCAGAGATTCCCAACTAGTGTATGAACCGATGCCGAAGTGGAATTTAAACTAAAACACGATGCCATGAACGGACAAATCTTGCCCAGTCCCTACGATGCTGACGCATGTAGGGCATATCGTTGCAGATGAGACAGTAAAAAGCAAAACAGTTATTAATTTTCAGCCATGCTCATTCTTCATGCAATCGCTTGATATGAAATGCAGGGACATATTTTCTCTTTGTCCAAGGTTGTACTACGTGATTAGTGGGTGCTGATCATGGCACATGTCAACTTACTTTTCAAACAACTACGAGACTGTGTCTCTGATAGAAGTTGATGCAGCTTAAACATCTCAAAGGATGGCATCAATTCTGATAAACAAGGAAAACAGTTGGGACATTCTGCGGTCACCCAGTAAATGGCCCCCTCACCCACGACAATAATTCCACGGCGTCGTGAGTGGATGCAGATCAAGGTTGATCCTGGCTCCTATGTTTAAAAACTGGTAGGCGGCATTTTTTACAAAGATTGGCACAGCATAAAGATTTTGAAGGACAAAGTCAGTCACGAAAAATGGGGAAAAACAAGGTAATTGTCGCTGTACCACAACACACGTTCACTATGAGGCTTAAGAGTACCACCAATGCATTTTCTGAACACAGATTTCGACAGCTCGAATTCTCCATGCCACAGATCGACTAGCCCAGCAAAAACTGCAAATGACAAAATGACAAATGATGTAAGGCATGCAGTGCTCAGTCCTACAGAGTCAAATATTTGTGCTTTGTGGAACGCAATGCATTCAATAATGAGTCTTTCTTTTTGAATTGCATTCAGGCAAATGTTTCCTTAGTGAAAATAAGAAGTGAACAGTTCCACCGAGTGTTTTTCTTTTATTCACCAACTGTGCAGAGGCTAACAAGGAGGGAAGATAAGATATTATAGTGGTGGACCTTGTAGACGCGACGATAAGGGGAAAGCGAAAAGAGAAACTAAGTTGCTCAGTGCTCTAAGGATTACCTCCACGCATGAGCTAGTCTCCTTGCCTCAAGTGCCTAGCAAGAAAACCTATTCTCAAATGGGTTGCGGGCAGGCCCGTGAGGCCGTGAGCAATCCTGCGGTTATGCTTACCGCACAGGCGTATAGAGTGCTTTGCAATTAGTTCGGATAGTGTTGTCACCTTTTTCACGCAGCGTCAGATTGCTAATGGTTCTCCTATCTTCCCTACAATATATTAAAGCCCACTTTGTGCCATTTAAAACCTCTCCGCCAAAGTTGGTACGTCGGAAGGTGCAGATTCTCGTTATTTCTCTCTTTGACTGTTTCGAATTGTGATCTAGCCTATTAGCATAAAATGCTTTATCTGACAAATGGCTGCTCTGCATCCTTTGCACCACAATTTAAGTCATTCAACGCGAGGAAAAGGGCGGCGTGCACATTGCATGCTGGTGAACTCAAGGAAAGAGCGCCCCATCATGTGGGTCACCTCCCCTGTGGGTGTCTGCAGATAATCAAGATGTGCGATGGCATTTGGTGCTAAGTACCAGAGGCTAGGCCTTGTATTTACCTGCCTTCCTAGTAGAGGAGCTATGACGGTGGTTGACTCAAGATAACCGGATTCGCACACAAAAGAGAAATTCTCGATACAAAATTGAAATTTTATGTAGTAAGAGATGTTATGCATAACTGAACATTTGGGCTTCTGTCGGCTACCTTCGTCTGTCGATCAGGAGAACTCCAGCTTTAAGTCGCTATTTAGTGCCCTAACGTGTGACTATGACGATTCAATGGCTTGAAGACTGCGAGAAGTAGTTAATACTTTGCCGCTTCAAGCCACACATATGTGAATCAATCTACTCATAATGACTTCTCTTGGAAACTATGTGATTAAACTAACATAATTTTGATAGATGAAGGGGCTGATGATCGTTTGCCTAATACTGATTTCTAGAAGGAATCATGGTAAGGCTTGCACCACAATTCGGTCAGGCCGGGTTTCGGTCCATTGTCGCGTGAGGCGATCTGGACCAAGGCGTTTCAAAAACACTAATTCACTTGTCAATTTCATTGCCAGACGTCTGATTGCATTTTATATAACTGAACAGCAATAAATCAAACATTGCTTTGTGATTAAAGAAGCAATGGGCACAGCTAACAAATGAAGCAGCAATGCTAATAATGCCGTGGCAAATTTGAGCCAGGGGACAGCGTTGAATAACTTCGAAATGGAGCACTTCGTGCAGCAAAGTCAACTATGCTTGAAGAATGTCAGTCTGTCCATTTATTATCCCAACTTCCTGCCTATCTTCCCCATCGTCCGTTGGAATAATTTACGTGCTTGAAAAAGTCGTACATAAATTCCACAGCTATTAAGGGCTAACAAGCGAAAAAGGAGGGCACAGGTGGTAAAAAATCATACAAAGCAGCATATTTTGAGAAATTGTGAGAACCTAACTTAAGTAAATTACAAAAGCGCACCTCCTACCTCATTTGTTTGCTTGCTCAGGCTATTTACTTGTAGGAAGTAAAGTAAGATGAAATATCACTTTCGACCTCACGCTCAAACAACGTAAGTGGTTGCAGGAGTGCAGTGCTATGCAGTACATCATTGGCTACGCTACCACAGAAACGCTACAAACCTTGTAGAAGACATTAAAGTCACCTACCGCTTTTTATTACTGAAAAGAGACAGACGACAGCACAAAGTTGGCAGTCTGACTAACGGTTATTAAGGACAAATCTTTGATCTCTAACCCAGAACTGCTGAATATCTCACTTACTCGACTTAATGGTGTCGCCAGACACGCACTCCTTCATTTGGTACATTTGCGCTGCTAGCAAGAGGAAGACTACAGGGGTTTTTAGGGGATCTTTTTCGTTGCCTTCATTGAAACACAGTTATAAACTTTTAGCATTTACGCGCTTATGCAGGAATGTGCATGTCGTTTGTCACTTGCCGCCCATTAATAAATTACTATGGCCTTGAACAGTTGACGAATGTCTTGTGAGTCACTTAGACAAGCAATGCAGTACTTCTTTATCTTCGGCAGTTTACGAAATGTGCAACGCTGAGTAACAGCAAAATAGAAATGAGAAAGTGCGAGTTGGACGCCGAAGTGAACGAATGGCTAGGAACCAAAACTTAGACAAAATCAGCCATCTAGTTTGTTCAAATAGGTGTATGATAATGGCACACGGAGGAAGGACGAAGAAAAGAACTGAGTGGAAGGAAGTTGTTTTAGGAGGATTATAAAGCTCACGGAGGAAGTAAACGTCGACATCCCGTAAAAGGATGGACAAGCACTCACTTGCCTCGGAGATGAACTTTATCAAATCTTGTACACTGCATCTTTTTCTCTATAAGTTAGTTTGTCCCTATTTCAGCCGCATTCGCATCCACCTCCCCGTTGTGCATCGCAGCTCATCGCATTAACAAATCTTCTCCAACAAAAGCCTATCAGTCTTCAACTAGTTGGGAAGCTTGACCCGAATCTACTCTTTTCACTCCGTCGGGGCCCTACTAAGTCTAGCAATCTAAATGCAAATTTAGCCGCATTCGCCATGCTGGTCATCGGTCCAATTCGGTCATTATGCAAGGGATTTGTTCCGGCTAAAGATTTAACCAATGAAAAAAAACATAGAGCATAAAAACCTGCGTCGAGGCCTAAAATAATCTATCTATTGCATGTGTTTGCTGCGTATGTTTTGCATCCCGTAAATTATTCATTCGATTTAGGGCTTCGGAGTGCGAACTTGAAGGCTGGTAAAATATTAGGTGAGACGGCATTTACTCTTGAAGACAAATACAGTACAGAATAAAGTATAAGTTAAGTTGTTAATGTTGAGCATGAGCGTGTGAGTTGTGCGCATCAGCATAAATTCTGGCATCCACGCAAAGAGATACCCTTTATTTGTTAGAACGCCAATTAGCCCAATTCCGCAGAGTATAGTACGTTTTTACGAGGGCATCATAGATTACAAAGTCTTTGGCTGCCTTTCTGACCTTTTTAGCAGCCCTCCACACCGCCGGCGTGAGGCCATCTGGTTGAACCATCGCTGGACTAGCTGCCTCAATCGTCGCTATTGATGCTGTCCTTGATAACGGGAAAGAGAGGATAAGTAAGAAAAGAAGGAATTCCGGTGCCATTGCCATTAGGCCCTTCATGTCCCTCGCGTGTCAACTTGCCTATTCCGCATTTGTGTGATGCGCGCTTAAATTCACTCCATGCCAATGCGTGGGTGCGCATAACTTCGCTTATCATACTATAAGGTTCTTTCATTATTGGTGCGTGGTTAAGATCATGTTATTTGCATAATTCCATGGTGTTTATATCATAAATTGTATGCGAACAGCTGCGATTACTATGCTAGGAGCAAATAACACAGCAGTTTTAAGCCTCTTTGCCCTAAATAGTTTGATTTTATCTACCAACGTCTTGTCTTCAATTCTACAAGAAGTGAGCATGTGCCATAGGCCAACATAGGAAGTCTTTACACTTGAACCATTCAAAGTCTGTTCTTGATACAACGTGGCAAGCATATCCAAAACAGGCATTTAGAATGTGCAGGTACCTGTGCGTAACGGCTTCGCAAGAGCATCTCATCCACCCAGTGGTATTTTGTACGCACGTGTGGTGCCACAATTTTGTCTCTAGCAAAAAAAACCCTCACCTCATGGATTACGTTTTACCTAATTCCATCGATTTTTTTTAAGTAAAAATGCCCTTTCTCTTCTTCATCATGCTTCATAGCCTGCCTTGCAGCACAAAACCATCTCACGTAGGAAGATCACTGGTGGTTGTCGTGAGGTGCATGCATTTATGCGGGCAAGAGAGCATGACCGCTGTGAAATAAGGCCACATTTTCAGCCTATATTAAGATGTGCTGGTGGCCTTAACATATGCCACAGACTGCGCAGCACTTCACTTAGCCAGGCTGTACTCCCATATGCATGCGATTGTCAAGCTTTGTGACTGGCATTTCCACTTTAATGTCACCCATTTGCTCATGCCAATGGATTGCTGGCTCTTACGTGTTCTAGAACCTCAACTTTCGCCTTCTTGTCAAAGATCATTACAAATCCAGCTGCTTTGCCTCAGTCAATCCCGTGTGGCCATGAATTTGACAGTAATTCTCAAATAACCATGCGATTAGTACAATAATACAACAGCACAGCCAGTAAGCAGAGGATGGCATCCGACAATAACTCCACTAGGGCATTTCTACGAGTGTGGACGGGTTGTCAAATGGGCAAGGGAACCTATAGACAAAGACTAACGCGGTTTTTACTAATTTGCAAATCAACAAAAGATTACGAAGTGCGTTAGCGCTGTCGAGCCACTGTGCGCTCACAAGTGGAAGTCAGAGGCAATGAAAACGACTCGTTCTGCTCGATGGCCACAAATCACGTAGTTAAGTGTGTGACCTTGTTGAATAATGGGCAGTCAATCTTCACTCAAATTAACACGGCTGAGCTTCGCATTCTATAAATTTAGTTAGAAGAGGAAGATGACTTTCCTGAAGCATGGAAGAGAAGAATTTCGGGCAAACCGAATTTTGGGATAAAATAGGCTTCATCACCTGTTGCACCGCATCCTTCTGGAAGCACTTGTTTGAAATCACTTATGTCCACCACCTCCATCTCAGGTCTAGTTCACGCCACCTCACATGAGAACAGCTCAGTCACGCCGACCTTTGATTACTGTTGGCATGCATTTGCTTCCCTCGGCATTCTGCACGTTTTTATTGCCTATGTTGATGGTTATTTTAGTAGCTGCCCATCAAAGTTCAACCCACTCAATCTATCCACCCCCAAAGGGGCCCCATTGAATCGCTTCTCTAACAAACAGTCACTACTAACGCTAAATTTCAGTCGGGTCAGTTTTTAAAAAATGGATTAGATGGAAAGCTTACTCTTCTTCGTAGCCATCAAAGAATTAAGTGTGGGTTCGACGAAAAGTTACATTGAATGGTAAAACAAAAGTAGGCCATTCATTTTCAACACCACTCATCGCAGTTTATGGATGCTGAAAGTGGCTCAAAGTCAGTTTTGTCTGTCGCCCTTGGGAGCCATACACAAACTTGCACCTCCACATCCATTGAGTGCTTCCACTGAGAAATCCTTTTTGCACAACCAGTTTAGAATGCTTGTCTGCCAAATCTTGCAAAAATTGTGTCGGCTAGTGAAGTTTTCTCACCAAAAAATCCATCTCATTGGGTGCGATTCTGCCAACTTGCCTCCATCCGTCTTTGGTGGTGTTCCTTGCTCTCCTCTTCTCATCCTTATTTTTTTGCATATATGCTGACGGACAGAACACGATGTTTGAACCGTAGTCACGGTCGCTTCATGTTGATCATGGCCCTAAGCAATGAAGCCATCGTCCTGCTCTTCCCCTCATTACTCTTTAGTAGTTTATTTGTGATTTATGCCATTTCATGTGTCCATTATTACTCTGTGAAAGGCACAACAGACTTGAGTCACCACGGACCGATCAGCACACGTTGCCACCGCATGAGACGGAAAATGACGTGCAAGTATCATTCTACAGAGGCGTCTACTACGACATCATTAAACTTAGCCAAAGCACTAAGTATACTCGCCCAAATAAGTCGATACAACTCACCACAAAACGATTTGTGGATCAAACTGCATGTATGAACCAGACCCGGTGATGTTTCCGAAATGAGCGTAGAGGAGCGCTCTATTCGGCGGATGATTATCAATCTCTATTTCAACACACCTTTAGTGAGTGCGATCTTTTCCTTTTACCACACTCACCAGACTCCATAGCATTGCATGCCCCTTTATTTCCCGCCGATTTCACTCCATACGTCTATCCCCACCTAAATGAAAAGTATTCTTTATCCTTAATTGTCTTCTTCACTGACACGCGAAGGTCTCTCCTTTTCGCCTATCTCAGTCTTCCCTCAACTCTCCTTTGTACCAATAAACGATCCTCTACTACCCCATCCACCTACCTGGTTGGATGACAGCGTCCTCTTTGTGAGTTCCCCTTCATCCTTTCGCTAGCCTTCACTAGTCCCACTCTGCAGCATTGCATGCTCAAATAACGCAGACTTAAAACCAAAAACAGACCTGCCCACACTTAGAGCTTCTTCTTCATTTCTCCCCTTTTATCGTAGTAGTTTCTCCCACACCACTTCACCTAATTTCCATCCACTCCTCCTCCTCTGCCTGATCAAACGGGAGCAGAGGCAGACATATTTATCCTATTATGCAATTTTTTACGCCCAAAACCTCCATCAATCAATCCCACTACTTATTTTGTCATTTATTTAGGTAAAGTGCTTCGATCTTGAGCTCTGCCATAGCCGGTGAAAAATGAACACTTGCAGCACTTGATAGCCTCCTCAGTTTCACCAGATGTTGTGCGCTGTGAGCGACTTTGTCAAGTACAAATGGACACTTTATTGCCTCAGGCAAAATAGTGGGAAATAGCATTAATAGGGGCCTTAATACGGCCTTTGTAGTCGTGGATGGATTGAAGTCACGTCTTCACCCCCTCTATCTGAAGCTTCGCCTAAGAAAAGACCGGATTTGGTCACTATTGAATCCTTTGTTTAACCAGCTGCACTTGGCTAAACTTGTTGCTTTTGCCATCAGGCCATGCCAGTAGACCCGATAACCCTGCTCACTGAACACAAAGCAGGAGCAAAGCTGTCACTGTCTATATGCAATTGAATTTGACTTGCAAGGTACAATTTTAAGAGCTTTGATGATTTGGTTAGTTGGTGCATAGCACCCCGAAGATTAAGATTTATTGGCACACGAAGTAACTGCCGTATCCTCTCCCTTTCATGACACCAACCCTGATTGTGCTCGAGGACAAGGGCGACCAGTCATGCCTTCTTGTGCCTTAGCTTACTAATCTAATACGGTAACCTTGATGCTCCGCTTCATTCAACAATCCAACCAAGCCCTTAAAATTGGCCCTTACACGTCAAATGCAACTGTATTCAAAGCGACAGCAATCATTCTAATTTGGAGAAAAATATATGACTAGTAAACAGGGCTAGCGGGGCTGTTGGGATGGCCTGGCGGTCAGCCCATCTGGCAAGAGCAATTCGTTCACCTATGTCGAAACAGAAAAACAAACAGTTGAATCATAGCAAGATTCCTATCGTTCCTTGAGCGCGCCTTTTGCAAGAGAACTAGAATCGCATCTTTGATCGTCTTCGACGACAAGGGCAATCTTACATCCCCCACGAGTGCCATTTCTCACTGCTTTGTCCAAGGCAATAAACTTGACTCAAACCAATCAATCCGCCCACACTTGCCATCGTTGCTTATATTCTACAAGACCTGGCGAAATTGCAAAGATTATTCCGAGCTGAAAGTGCTCATTCGTACTTGCCATTACAGAGTGCAGAATAGAAGCACTTTCTACCAAAACAAATGACAAAGCAGGCAATAAAACAGTTGTACCAGTTTTCGATTGCATAGTACATCCACTTCTGCTCCCGTTTGGTCAGGTGGAGAAGGAGCAGATGGCAATTCGGTGAAGTGGAGAGAAATGGTGACCAAGTCTCACATTTCGGCCGATCTGATTTAGAGGCTATTTGTCATTGCGTTATTTGAGCATGAGCTTTTGTAGAGTGGAACCAGTGGAGGAATAAAGAGGAACTCACACAGCGACCGCTATCATCCAGTAAGATAGGTGGTTGAGGTAGCTTGGGATTGTTCATAGACATGAAGGATGTGGGAGAAGGCTAGAATTGGTAAAGGAGCAAGAAGGACAGAGCAGTACACTTCTCCACAGAGGAGCTTCGATGCATGGAGAAAAAATAGAGCGGAAAATCATGGGCATGCAATGCCTGAGCCTGCCGATGGCAGTAAAAGTCCAAGGAGACACTCACTGAAGATTCGTTAAAGTGGGATTAATAAAATGGCATAGACGAGGGAGCTCCTCTACGCCTCTTACAAAAGCATTAACAGATCTGCTTCGAATGTCCAGTTATGCCAACTTGATTAGGCGGGCAAAATTTGTGATTTGGCTGAATTTACTAGTAACCTGTAAGCCGACTTCGCGGAATGAGGCACGCACGGGAAACAATTATCCTTTATTGCAAGCATTAATTTACCAGGCCTAAAAGATCATTTTCGTTTGCTCTTATTTGGTCAAATCTTAGCAGATCCAATCAATCGTGGTGCTGCGTGCCATGCAACAATGCTTCGAAAATGTTGCTGCTTTTGTATGAAACAAGTACTTTTTTAATACATAGTAACTAATGAGGACAAAGAGAACTGCTCGAGAGCCGTAAAACAGTGTTTATAAGCGGTCAAACATACAGGATTTTTAAAAATGCACCTAGCACTTCACCCAGTTCGACTTTGCTCTCTTTGAATCACATTCTTGCGCGTCTGCATCGTCACAGCTACTTCCTCGACTCTCTGTTCCGTTTTCCTGCTTTTAATATTCTCCTCTAGTTCTTCTAGAAAAAAATCCCATTTTGAAATAAATAAAGATCAAAAGAACGACACAAGAATTTTCGACGTTCATAAAGCATTTCCACGATAAAACATGCAACCGGCATTCCAGCTGCATCAACTCTAGTCAGAGAGCGAACCCGATTGCTTGCCTTCACGCATTAGTGTCAAGTAGGGCGCCCTTGAATTTAGACAATGTTTGTTTTCGACAATTAAGTACGAGAACCACAGCCAGTAATTACTGAATTCCCATTCCTGTGCAATTTCATCTTTCGCCGAAAAAGACTCCCTTAACAACTGGCAATGTCTGCCCTTTGTTGGCAACACGAAAGGCATCACCGCCACCAGGGATAGAAAACTGAGTAAGTTTGTAAATACTGACAGGTAAATCTGAGCAAACAGCTAGCAGCAATGTCCTTAAGTTACCTCATCATTCGCATCGCAATGCGGTCATTCCAAAATCAAGAAATCCTCTGCTTGAACTGGATGGCATTGGAACAGAAGCAACATAATATTTGGCGCCTATTCTTAATTGGTTCGCTCTAATGTAACAAACATTTTTCGGCTGATATTTGTGCTAAACCACACTTTGTATATGCTCGTGGAAAGGAGATCCCGTAAAAAGTCACTAATGAGGAATCAAATTTTGGTTTGTTTCAAACCCAAGTGGGAGACAGAGCACCTGCGTTATTCTGTCACTGCTTAGCAAGGGTGCTGCTCTATGCACGCATCGGCCAAAATCATGAGTCAAAACCCAATAGTAATCGAGTTCTCTCTCTGTTGCTGAATGCGGTAAGCAGCACTCCCATAAATTAATCATTTCCAGAGCATAACTATGCAGCTGTTAAATAACTTGAACTGATTAACACTTTCAAACTAAGCTCAAAAACGTAGACTTTAAGACGAATTGCATGAACAACATTACTACACACAAAATAGGGAAATTTTAACATTAGGGGTGAAGTCTGATCGGTTAACAAACAGCAATCGCAAATTTATGCCTATGAGGTTTGATGGCAAGGCATAAAAGGCAACTTGTTCTCACCCAAGTTATGTGCGAATCAATGCCGACCACAGAATTCCCATTCCACATCAGTCGCTAAGGCACCCATAGTTGGGTTCATACCCGTGGTCAGACGCGTTGTGTTGTTGCGAAATTCCCATCCCGATGTGCGGCCTCACCAAGCAGTCCTTCGTTGTCAAGTTAAGCACTAAAATTGTATAACCCACCTTTTCTGTCGCTCTTAAAATTAAAGAGTGGCAACGCACCCAATATGCCAACAAGATGAAAGCAGTTACCGCTTGTGACCTTGAATATGACGAGTAAATTACTTCAATTCAAGACGTGTTTTTATTTGCATGGTATGCAAGCTACAGTTAACTTGTGCCCCCAGATCTACAGATGCCATTTATACTCAAGCATGCACACATTTTTTTCTTATTTAAGTTGCATGTGGTGTTATTCATTTAAAACGCCTTATTTAAATAAACTCGATTCATGCTTTTTGTGCAAAACCCAATGCTGCTTACATGAATTAACTGATATTAGGCATAAACTCGAACTTGCTTGTTATTTATTCCTCTCCTCTCAAATGTGGTCCTACCTTTTTTTAGCACAATCACATCCTTCGCTGGTGTTGTAACACATTCCAGGCATTCTTTCAGACAAACACCTCTTTGGTATGGTATGATAAACGAAATCCTGGCTAAATTTTAGCAAAGCCTTCAATTGAAACATCACTGAAACATCGTTGATATCCAGGTGCGTTACATCAGGGTTATACGTTATAACCTCCCAGACTACTAACTTTTACAGTAAAATATATGAAAGCGTGAGACCAAGCAACGAAAGGAGTTTACACAACTGAATACTCCCCATTGAGAAAAAGTAGAACCCGCTTTAAACGCCCTCGCCAACCCTCAGTTTAATGTCAATGCCCGTCGGAGATTAGACCTTCGCCTACAGCCTAAGAAATGCAACCTTTTAGCTGACAGTACAATTAAATATCCCCATTGTAACACGCTTCGACCCCATGGAGGCAAAAAGGCTAAACGCCAAAACGGGACGCATTTACATCTTTTAAAGAATAGAGGAAATGAAGCTGCTAATATGACAGGGACAGGCCTACACGGCTGCGACAACACAATAAATGACTGGGTCAGAAACTGATCCTCGAATCACTCAAGGTGCGGCAAGAATACAAAGCAAAATCGAGTGGAAATAGTGGCTCCACAATGCTCACAAAATACACTTGCACGCATCAAAGCGCAGTAATAGGCAAAGAGGATGGTCAGGCAAGGCAAAACGGGGTCATAACAACTGTCAATTAACGGAGAAGAGGTGAAGAGGCAAGCAACCGCCGTTTGCTCTAGCAAACACGCCACGTGTGCACGTCACACGATGGCATAGGTGGTTCCGATCGGGATTGAGAAGGCCATGTTTTAGATGTCTGGGAGAAAATCTACAAGATGATTAGTGACAAGGAGATAGCACACCTCTTTGACTAAGCAAGCCAGATCGAGATCAGTACTGGAAACAAACGACTCCTACCAGCGCCTTAAGCAGCAGTTGCTCTCATGCCCTTTCCTCAAGATTGTCTGAACCGAAATCAAGACTTCAGTGTAAGGTTCTAATACCTCACAGCTCAGCTTGTTGACAATCGCAGTTCCATTAACTAAAATTCCCAAAAATGGGATGTCAGGTAAACAATTCCAACCCACCCCCAGCCCAAAATTCTCCTTATTCAATATGCGATCTTATTACACACTTACCAATGGACCTTAAGGTGCATGTGTTACCACCTGCGTAATCCATTTACTTCAGCATAAAATACGATTTTTTGATCTTACATCTTTCGGCTAATGCAAAGACATTGCAAGTAATGAGCACTACAATAAGGCATAAACCATTCACAAAATAACGGAACGCCTACCCCCACACCCTTAAACAATTATCTTACTAGATCGAAGGCGACAGATTAGTTCAACACCAACACCAGCAATATCGATAGTTACGACCACAACAATCACAAAACCGAGGATCAGGTATGCACACAACATTCTTACGAAAGTCAGTAAGCAATCATAAATGGCTTCCTCTAGAACCAGAAGTTCTTTTATTGACCGAACCTGAAATTTACAGCTCATGCCCTTCCGAAACATTAGCCGCTTAGGGGGGATTACAAAGGAAGTAATCCACTGGCACTTGATCAAAAGCATTGGATGAAGCTCAGCCACGGTCGTAAGCTCTCATACATCACTACAACTAAGCTGTGATGCACAACTACGGGTAGTGTCACAAGATATCACACAAGCAAATGAAATGACATCAAAGACTAAGCCAATCCACGCCAACAAGGTAACGATTAGGACAACTCCACAAACCCTAGTCATCTAACTTCTGATTATGACTAAAGGCCCAGGAATGCAAAGATGTAATCGCGCACGCAGCTGCAAGCAAAACGAATCAAGGCAATGTCCCACAGATTGAATGCATTTTGGAATAAAGCAGAAAGAATAAAATAAATGTACCAAGAATAAGAACAGTTCCAAAGGCCCAAATTTTACTCAAACATCAAAAATATAGCCGAGATCAGGTGGCGTTGATGGACCATTTTTAATTATTTTCAAAATGTGAGCCAGAAACCATCTGAAACGAGTAATCCGATACTGCCTTAAGAGGCACAGCTGGCAAAATGATGCACATTCACCATTCTGACCGAGGTCGAGTCAAAATGTAGTCGACAAGAGTGCAGTGACATTGCCAACCAAAACGGAAGCAATTCATTGAAAACACCTGACCAAGTGGCTGAGAGTTATGACTCTTGTTGGACAAAATCCATCACCCCTCATATGCATTAGTTGATAGCAAACATAAGTTTGTACTTATTTGCTATTCGTTCCTTGCCCTAGCATAGGCTAGGACCTACCAGTCCCATTCTTCTCAAATATGGCCTCGTCTGCAAATAGCCTTTTCTAGTACTATAACACATTCCAGGCACTCCCTTGCACAAAACATTCCTATGACGTAGCATAACAAAATACTACTCTGGTCAAACCCTATTTAAGTCATCGAATGTAGTTGCACTTTCCGTACACATCTAGGCAGATGATATCAAATTTATGCCTTATTGGCCTCCTTTCCTCCTAGCTTTAACGACAAAATTAATGACAGCGTAAGGATAAAAAGCACCATGAATCAATCAATCGAACAGTTTCGATAGAAAATAAAGTTAGTAGTAGACTACTAACTTTTACAATAATATAAATGAAAGCGTGAGACCAAGCTAAATACCCCCAATGGAGAAAAAGGGGAACCTGCTTTAGCACTCTTGGCAACCTTTCGTTTAATGCCAATGCCCGTCGGAGTTTAGACCTAGGCCTAATGCCTAAGAAATGCAACCTTTTAGCTGACAGTCTTATTAAATGTCCCCATTGTAACACCCTTCTATCCTATAGAGGCAAAAAAGCTAAACGCCAAAATGGGACGCATTTACATCTTTTAAAGAATGGAGGAAATGAAGCTGCCAACGTGACAGAGACTGGCCTACACGACTGCGATAACGCAATAAATGACTTGGTCAGAAACTGATCCTCGAATCACTCAAGGTGCGGCAAGAATACAAAGCAAAATCGAATGGAAATAGTGGCTCCACAATGCTCACAAAGCGCAGTAATAGGCAAAGAGGATGGTCAGGCAAGGCAAAACGGGTCATAACAACTGTCAATTAACGGAGAAGAGGTGAAGAGGCAAGCAACCGCCGCGCATCTACTACTATGACGGCCTCCGCAGTGCAGATATCGACGTATCCGGAATGTGAGGCAATGAAATTCAGTGTTACTAATCGCCTTAGCCTTTTGCTGTGAAGTCAATTCAATTCACTTAAGTGCTTTTGATGGGAAAAGGTTCGTAGAAGCATAAAAAGCGCCAACAGTTAGTCTACGTCATTTAAAAAGAAATCATGCGCAGCATTAATGCGGAGTAGGGAACCTATCCGTATAGTTACTCGTGGAGTTATTGCCAGGCTGCCTGCTATCCCTTGGTTACTACAGCTTGGCTCTAGAGGGTTTGATTTTGGTACCTTATTTAAGTGATTTAGATGGAAAAGGAGCATTGAACTTGAGGGTTCCTTGAAATACTAGTCCACACCATTAACTTGGATGAGCTAAACAAGCTTCCGGTGCCAATATGGTCGCATATAAAAGTGACGCAGCATTCAAATGTGCCAACTCTTCGTTGGATTCATACTCATGCTCTCCCCACTATTAATCGCTAAGGGATAACCAAAACAGACCAAATCAGACATATACCATTCACAAAATAACTGAACGCCTACCCCACACCCTTAAACAATTATCTTCCCAGATCGAAGGTGACAGATTAGTTCAACACCAACACCAGCACTATCGATAGTTACGGTCCCATAATGCGGGCAAAATGCACTCCCATGTGTCCAAGAGCAGTAACAGGCAAGGAAGAGGGCCAGGCAATACACCTAGCTCAAATGCGGTCATATTGACTGGCAATTAACAAAGAATGGGTGAAAGGAAGCAATCCACTGCTTCTATGGAGTCGAGATTGACGGATCCACATTGTTTGAAGGAGGCATTCAAATTCAGCGAACCTAATTTCCTTACCCTTTTACTGAGAACCCGAACGAGGCTCGTAGGCGAAGGCAAAAGCATCAATGGTTAGTTAACGCGTCATCGAAGAAGTGATACAGAATGCTAATGTGAAGTAGGAAATCTAAACTCCAAAATTAGCCATAGAACTAGTACCTAGCTATTTGGTGTTCATTGTTTGCAGCCGCTTAGCTGTCAAGGGCTTTAACTTTGACACCTATTTATAAGCGGTGCACTGTACACGCCTAGATGGAAAGGGAGCATCGAGCTGCTACGCAAGGAGAAAAAGCTTCCCACCATCTTAACTCATGGGCGCTTTTCATACTTACCTCTACAAGCTACTCAATAACAATTAGTAGCAGGCTGCATCCATTGCGCCACCGCTGTCGAGTCCAATTTGTGCTTAAATAATAGTAAAAATAGCACTAACCTTCTACCACCAGTAATTTAGGCAGACCTGAAGATGACTCAACTGCATCAGGAGAATAACACTAGTGATGACATTCACACATTGACACGATTTTGAGTTGTTACTGCCGCCATAGACGTGTGTTCGGGTTCTAGAAACCGAATCCCACAACTTATGACTAATGTGGAGGCACTCTAGGCAGGTAGGCAGCACCACAATTCAGAAATCGTCTTAAGGCAAAGCTATTCTACTAAATGTAGCAAACCGAGTCTAGTGAGGTCTGAATACGCAAGAGCAGAACAACTGCTTTTAGAAAGGGCAGGATAATAAGTGCTGATTCGGAACCAAGTCTAACACCCAATAACGACAAAAGACCACATTTCTAAATTCGGCAATCAAAGCAAGACCATGCCACAAAGCTCTACCTCCAAATACCCAACAATCGCATGCGTGGACCTGATACCTTCCTTTGAAACCCAAATACAAGCCACTAACTCGCCTGAGCTCAACAAGCCCCCGGTGGCAATGCGACCACATGCAAAGGCAATTCAACAAACCAAATCAACATTCTGGTAAATGCCTACCAAAAGGAGGCAATGACATCACTTAAGATGGACATTTAGCCTAAGGGCTGTAAATAGTATCCTCCTGTTTACACATCAAGGCTACTGCAGTCGCGTTGCCCAGCTAATTACACAACCTCAAGTTGAGTGACTAAGTGGGTCGAATCCGCCCCATTACCTAGAAAAGCCGATCATCCTTTGCCTGCTTTATTAAAATTTTGCTAGTTATAATTTTGAGCTAGAGAACAGGTCACAAATGCCTGCCACACAACATCAAAGGTAGCTCCGTCCGACGTATTGAGAACCATGCCCTGGAAGTCTACGAGAAATCTGAAAGAAGGTCGGTGTCATGAAAATAACACACGCCCATTGTCCAGGCGAACCGACTCAACCGTGATTGATTCCGATGCTGCACGCGACCACAGTGTATGATTCTACGTCCTCCTAACTAGGCACGTTGACAATTGCGGCATTCCATTGACTAAAAGGCGAGCATGTGGTATCCTGGAGGTAATTGTGCTGAGGCAGCATAAAGCAAATATTCAAAGATGACCTGGAACCATCCTCACGGCTATTATGAACATGCCTTAGGGGCGAAAAAGGCTTTGCCATGGCATTCGAGAGTTTGGGCTACTTCTGATCCAGCCACCAACACACTCAGAAGCCGAAAACTAGCTGTTCGGTTGAAAAAAAATATAATCAAACAGTCTGGCGAAATCAACATTTTTGGCACCTTTTGCCTCGTCAAATTTTTAACTAAAATTGAACGTCCAGATTATTTGCATAAACACAAGGAAATAATGTAAGGACTCGCTATTGTGAGGCGGGTAACAACAGGATCGCAAGCCAATGTCGAATCACTTTTGCTCTGTAATTACTAAAACGGTTATTTGAGTTTGACTATGCAGTCTATCAAATAACTGGCTGAAATCACGACCTGTTTTGATGATGACGCCCATTTCTTTAGCATGCGTTCGAAATCCACCAAGTGAATAAAATTAGTGGTTACTTCTTTCCAAACTAAACGTGTGCTCGGCGTCGAAACAAAGATTCCCCAACGGCCTTCTTTCTTGCCCCTTCTGACTCAAATTTGAGACTAACCTGGAATCTCGCCATATCCATGGCAGAAGTCACGTGCACGCTTGCCTTGCTTATAGCCCGCCAAGGAAGCTTCGCCACAGGGTCTTGCAAAAAAGACATTTTCACATCCACAAATGATAAATTCACCACTAAATGAAACAAAGATACCCTCTGCAAAATGAATGCGCATCCCTTCCCCCTCGACAATATTCTACAACAGACTCTCATCACTTGCAGCGGATCTTCATGAGAATGTCAATGCAAGCACCGTGAGTAGCCGTCGCAAACTGAAGTAACTCACCGTACAAAGGTAAACACAGCCCCAACAAGATATACACAATGAGTCCCCATTACACCGTTCATGCCTACACTACCAACGGTTATGCGAAGAGGGAAGGGCTTCTGTGGGGTAAGCGTGACCACTCCGTGATTAAATTAGACAAAAAGCCTGCGGTGAAGTGCACCTTGTCTCCTACATTTCTTTCGTACATGTGCAAAATAAGGAAATCGGTGCCAATAGTCTCGAAAGCAGTAAAGCCTACAAGTACCAGCCTAAACCAATTCTGCAGTAAAACTGGCAGAAGCACATTGCAACGTAATACACATGAGCCTAAAATGGCCTTTCTACATGCTGATCAGAGCATCAATGGTTGAATAGCTATCCCCACCACTTGCAGTTTAAACCCGAACTAAGCCACCACTGCTTCGTGCTGCCTCAAATTCCTACCCAAGTTATTACTAATACTTTGTAACATACCTTGGCATCGAATAATGTTCACTTCCGCTGAAGTGGGATACCTAGACCCTGATCCACGCCTGCGCTGTTTCATGCACACACGGACCCAAACTAAGAGACGAGCTCTATTTCCAACCGGCACCTATTCATGAAGCTGAAGTGGGAAGCGCGGCCAACTCACATTTGGAACCTTTGACATTTCATTCTGAGACCTTGCAACTGCAATACGCTAGCTGCCAAATACTTTGGCTTGGCAAACATTCTCTCGGCATTATGCAGATGTGCCGATCGGCACAATAAGGCATCTTCTGCTTTTCCCACGAATGGAAGATCACGAGAATAGACAAGTCGTTTGCAAGCGGTCATTGGCATCTACTTTACGCATGAATGGCATGGCTAGAGTCAGACAGGACAAGTCATTCTTACCTGCTTTACAAACGAAGAAACGACCAATGCCCACTGAGTTGTACTTCGGTGATGCCAGACACTCCTAGTGAACCAAGACCCACGGGATCATTGTCATGAAGTCACCTTCGGTAGCTCCAATTGATTGTCCTCTTTGGCTAAATAAAACCCTTCTTTGCAGAAATTCCAATTCTGGAGCCTCAAAAAGAACAACGAGTCCAATGCGCAAACAGGAACGGGGAAAACGATGCTGCCAATAACCTTGAAATGGTAAGAGAACCTGTGACTTTAAAGAATTAACTCACCTCAGGCAAACGCAAAAAGCAGGTTATCCAATTTATTTAACGCAAATATTCCGGTTTGAAGATGGCAGGTGTTACACTTGATTTAGTCCACATTTGCCGTATGCCTATTTTATTTTATTCTAGTGGAAGTCCGCCGATTACTTTTCGTGTTTGGCTAAGGGAACCAAAACCCATATCGAAATAGGACAGGGTCCTCTTCACCTAGTTAATTAAATGCAGTATTCAACTTATTACCAGGAAAAAAAATGGTGGCAGCAACTGTTAAATAGGGAGAGCTAATAATAATGAAAGAGGTTTAAAAGGACAAAACGGAAGCCCTACCGACGTTCGAGAACATACGTTAATTATAAAAACACAACGCCGGGTGCGTACATGACGCACTAGCCGACCCAGAACCTGATGATGGAAACCAAAACAGACTAAAAGTTCCGCTTATGCCACCTCTCAAGCTCACATTAATCAATAATAAGCTGGTGACGGTACCGGAAGGCTTGCACTTGGGGCAATCAAGCACGGTGGACTCGAACTTTGTTATCCACTCATAACATTCATGAGCTATAACCTGCAGTAAAAGACCACCACCCAACGGTCTGCGACCAAAAATCCGTTACAATTCAAGAAACGAACATCGGAACAATGCCTCATGAAACCAGCACCTTTTAACACCAAGTCCAAGGAACATGACCACAAATTCAACAAGACGCAAATTATACCTCCCCGAGCCTGGTCAAATCAGGCATCCAGCTCATCGAGGACCCGAAAACCACTCGACCACGATCGTAAGAGGACCCCTAACGCGTTTCGAATGCGTCCAGCCCACATCGACATCAAGCATACTAAAACAAGAAGTAGGCAAATCAGGCTGGCACAAAACAACCAAGAAAAGCTTTCTATTTTCACAAATCCTGATTAATTGCTTTTGTGCAAGCAGACATGCTATCAAAAATTGCAAGCATAGATAAATTAGAATTAGGAAAGTTGCGTAACGCAAGGCCCAGAGTAGACGTATTTAAGCCAAGGATTTTCTGCAACGACTAAATTAAATGCCAGTGTTTAGGTAATTAGTAAGATTTTGGTAATCAAGCCTTCGTTTTCGGAAACTGTGCAATTTTCCCAAGGACCACATATTGAATGCATATAACAACACTACCATGACGCCTAATAACTTGTTAATCTTAGCTTTTGAAAACAATTAGCTGGTCCATTGCGCTTTTCTTGGAAGCCCTTGGGGCTTAATTGGTAGGGTGGTGGGTGCTCGGTATTGTCGCTTGAGATAGGTGGACCATACCCCGTGTGATCCATTTGTGAAAGAAGTGGTGCGATCTCAAATCGACGCCCAGCAAAGCCAGGTGATCAAGATGTTTTTGGCTTATTTGTCTGTACTGCGCTTGTAAAAATGCGCCACTTGTAATTTGCTTCTTTATTACACAAATAAAACAAACGTTGGAACTCACAGAAGTGCATGCCTCCGGACCGAGTTCATGAGATTGAAAAGACCAAGATTCTTCTATGAATTGCTTGATTTTAAATTGCTTGATGATATATGCAACGCCAAGAGCAGAGCGATTGCCTATTTTTATTATTAGTTCTCAGAGCCATCCAGATCTATTTTGCGTTCGGAATGCAAGAAGAACTTGTAGCATTACCAGAGCTGGTGCAAGACATTTCTCACCACAGACTTCTCTAGAACAAGAAAGGTACATTGGTTGTCTGTGTGCAGTTGAAAGCTGCAAAAGGAAGGACCGGTTAATAAGACAACGATCGGTGTTACTCGAAATGCTCTCGCAAGTTAGGCATTCAAACCGGGACTTGTAGTTGACTTTAAAGGAAAAGGACGTGGCTGCTTGTCAAAACCGAATGCAATGTGTGTGGGTCTAATGGTGATAGATGATAAGCTTGGGCCTCATTAGACGTTGAGCTTTGAGTTCACTCCGATGGACGAAGAGATTATCTCCAAACCAGGTGTGCAGCTTTCTAACTGTGCTGGCATTTGGTCGGTGCTTTCCTTAACCATTGATTACGACATCTAATGTAGGAGTCATCTGCGTGTTTTGCACCTCTTTCCACAGTTTTTCCAAGTCATTTTGCTACCATTTTTTCTCCAGTTAGACATCGATCACACACCCAGGAAACTGTTCAAGCTGTGCGGAAGTCCTTCGATCTTCACAACAGCAACTGTGACTGCACCCCCTTCAAGCGCTTTTTCTTGTCCGCTAACCAACGATTGCTGGCAGCTGCGACACGCGACAACAGCATTTGATGCTGCACGAAACACGACCCTGAGTAGGCTGCCTCTGCAGCAACACTTGCAAGTAAGCCTGCAATAATGCAGGTACCAGTAAAGACTGCACGGAAATGAGGAGTCTTAAGGCATAGCTTGTAAAATCTGCTATGTGGCTACATCAATACGATGTGCCACAGATGTTTCATTTTTGGCACAACGGATGATTGTGGCTCTCTAAACGCACATTTACCTGCGACTGCTTTATATTTGGAATATTAGCCTTAGAAATTGGCTCTAAGAGAGGCCGATTAGTAAGCACCTGATGAATTTTCTTCTGTCTGGAACGGAATGCAGCATAGTGGCGGCGTTTGGCACATCTCACAACTTACTTTACTCGTTCAGAGTAATAAGTTCGACGGATGTGATGCGTTGAGCTGGAAGATATGAGGAGCAAAAAATGGGATTTTTAAAGAGCGAACTTGTTTAAGATTAGGTGATGCTGACGGTGGACAATGCCGATCCCAACTGGCCTGCCTCCACATAAGCATGGTGATTGAATGCCTACTGAAGCTGGCATGTCTCTAAGCTTTATCCATCAACTGACTGACACAGCGTGTGCGATCCGTGTGTCCTTCTTGCTGGGATCGTGCAATTGTCTAGAAGTTCAAATCCATTCCTTCGCAGCCGTCTGCTCATGAAAATTAGCAACAAACAAGATAATTTTATGATTTGATCGACTTCGACATGCCACAATGCTGAGGCGAATAATCGAGACTATCATGCGAGAGGAAGCACCTTCATGGAAGCGGCTTTAAAACTAGTCTCTTGAAGATGCATGGAACTTTGTTTTGGGTTTATAACACGCGTTCGGCTGGTAATGGAAAAAAGCGAGCATTAGCTTATCTTGCCTATGTCTGGAGATTTGAGCTGACTTGAAAAACCATGCTTAGAGAGGGACATCACATTGGATTTCCCTTTAGCATATCCTGACAATACCTGTCAGATTGTGGTGCTGCAAGGGTCGCATGAAGTAGCGACAGCAATGGCGCATCGCATTTGTTAGCAGAATGTGGTCGACAAGTTTACCAAATGCTGGCGCAGTTATGACCGTTCCCTATCTCAGTTTATTGTTTGTAATTGGGATGATTGGGTTCAAGAACACGAGCATTAACATGCACGACGCCTTACATGCAGACTCGACGTTTAGCAGGGCGTGTTGTTAGACCAACTGAAACTAGGCCTGGCATCAGCTCGGCGCCATCTTCATGTCGTTCCTAATCAAGCCAATCAGCACGACGTCCTGCAAGTTTATTTATAGGCGAGCAGAAACTCAGAGCACTTCGTTTCGCGAACGAGCGCACACTTCGCTTGCGACTCTACGGAGCATCTGAAGACAACAGCGGTATTCCATATTGCGAATAAAGTGGCTGATCAAATTCCAAGCCATGGTTTCTCTGCTTAAAATACATGCACTCGTAAATATTTGAATCACTCAGATTGTTCAGCTAATGTATTGCCTTTAGGAGCAAACTGAGAGGTTTCCAATGAGCACAAAAATAAATAATAATAAAGCGACCCGCGCTGCCAGTGTGTAACGCATGACCTCCATGCTAGTCCACACGCATGCAAAGACATTGCCGTATGTGGTTCCGGGGACCTGGCAAGTTCCTTCTTCATCTAGCCCCATCCTCTTGCCTCTAAAAGCTCGTCATAACACCTATTTCAATTCAAGCCTTACACAGCTAAATTAAGCCTTAACTGATACAAGTTATTGTGAACAGGAAATGATTTCATCACACTTTTACTCAAAGATTGCGGCAAGTAAAGAAGCAATCACGGCATTTCAATCAACACCTAAAATGGGGTCGAACTTGGTAAAATACAAGCAGACGTGAATGCATGGGGAACGGTAGCTTAAACACATGAATGGTGTGCATGTAACATGCAAGCATGCATTAATTGCAAATAAATTTGGACAGAAGCGGATGCGGGTTGTGTTAGTCAATTGTACCAACAACTTCTCTAATCCCAAGGACGCTGTGTAAAGTTTGGTAGATTATAATAGTCGAGGTGATGCCGCTGATAATGGAGGAGGAAAAGGCCGCCTCCACCATCCTCTCAATCCTGCTGAGCTTGCCTGGCAATATTCCTCAAAATGAGACATTTCGTTAGTTGTGGTTTAGCCGGCAAAGAGCGTAGTTATGCTGATTGACATTCCTCCTGACATGCTTTCGCACAACGTGTTGCGTGATGAGATGTCAACTTTTGGTCGATGTGTGCGTGTGGCTGGGTAGACTTTCCCAGGTGCGTCTTCCGCTGGTTGCCCTATTATATGGAGCCTACCAGTAGCATTCTAGATTCCTGCTAACCACTTGCCGCCACCTCAATGATGGTAACACGCAGCAATGCAGAAGGTGAAGGAAGAGGAGTCGATGAGTCTGTTCTTGCACCCCACCCATTTGACTTGAAGTCAAGCTCTCACAAATGACATGGCTGTGAGCCAATCAATTCAATGTTTCTGCTCCCCTGGTAGGCACATTTAGTGACACCTAAGAGGAATTGAAAGCGTTGATATGGGGATGGTCACGAGCTGTACTTATCAGTTCTAATCGAGTAACCACCACTTCTGACGGTAACTTTGCCTTGTCAGTCGTGAGGGAATGACTCATGACGCCTACAAGGTTCTGTCGCGCAAGCAATTCTATTTGCTTTCTTGCAGAATGGACTGAACGTTCGCTGAGCCGTCAAAATGTGTTGGATCCTGCCATCGACCAGGCCCACCAACATATGCATTCATTGCTTCTACCATGCAGCGAGAGTTCAAATAAGTGGCGGTTTGATTCGACCTCTTACGCGGTGACAGCATTTATTGACTGATGCGTAATCCCATGGTTGCATGGGCCTCGGTATACTGCCATTTGCAGATGAAACAAAGATTATTGACTAGACGTCAAAAGCGAGTTGAATGGACCTGTGAGAAAAGGATGCTTTTAAAGAAGCAAGTGCGCTCAAAGCATGGAAGAGGCACATTGAACATCCGCTTTAAAATAAGCGGAACCGACACCCAATAACCTTTTATTTTGTTTCCTCCCAAATCCGAGTGATCGAAATGGGCTGCGTGCTAAGTTGAAGACGAATGCAAAATGGAAACAGAACCGTGTGAATGTGACTCAAATTTGCGTCCTTTCTACGCATTTCTTCTTGCGTACGTGCCTCCACCAAACAGTTTATGCCAACTTGCACAAACACCGAGACAGGCCACCTCAAATTCTTTGATCAGTCACCAATCAATTTGTTTAATTGTGCAGAGTGACCCCAGTTAACACATCTTAGCATTTAACAGAATTTAGCTTCATTCCTTTGACTGAAACCTCAAAATGCCAGGTATTGAATATCCACTACTTCTGGAATTCTCCATAATGCAAGCATTTCCATTGCATCCGCGCTGCTAGATTCAAACTTCGCACTCTTTGCTATGTTGGTCTTCAATAATTTCTTCATCAGCGAGTGCTCTGTAGATTGTTGAGGTTTAAGAGGCCACTTATTCTTCACCTCACTATTAATTTTGAAACGTATAGCTTAGTCGGTAAGTTGGTCTGCATTCAGCGAAGTGTAACAAAGTGTCAATGTCATGCTAACATGGGCTTAGAGCAGTACGGTTAGTGCAAAGGCTGACAAAGCTCTGCAAAGAGCTGATTGTTTGTGGTCTTGGCGTAATCGTTACTCTCGGTGCTTTAAAAGGAAGGCTAATGTAAAATGACGAGCTTAGCGGTCGTAATGAGTTCAATACCAACTCTTAGTGAAATCATAGATCAAGTCCGAAAAAAAAGGGTAATCGGTAATGGAGACATCCTCAATAAATGGCCCAGTGCTAACACCAGTGGCTGATCAGTCACCTTTGTCCTCTTCACCACTGATGCCAACAGCACAGTCACCGCCACTAACCTCGCAGAAGGAAGGGAGCACGTCAAGACATCGTCGGTAGAGTCGATAACCACAACGCCTGGTGATGGCAATGGCAACAAATCTGCAGCCAGAAATGGGTTGAATAGCTGAACTGCAACTCTGATAACTGCAGTCGAGGCAGGAGGGAAGTCCAATGACACGCACTTTTTGTTTACAACTCATCCATCAGCCTTGCACAGACATGCTCCCTCTGGCCAGCCTTGCAGGGTTGTTAACTAATTTAATTGAACTGCAAATTGCTGCCATCTTGCAAAATTTGCGTTGAGGGTACGAAAACAAAAACGGACAAATAATGCTTTGGAGGCTTCATGGTTTGCGCTTGAGCACAGCTGTTGCCCTATTGCATAGGCAGGGTGTGAGATTACCACTTAAATAACTTCTCATGCAAACATTGTGGTGCAGGTATGCGTAAGTTCATAGAACTACTATGGCCATTACCTAAGGGCATCAGCCAATCATTTGCCTGATTTAGGCTTCCTAGGCATGTTCCTTACATCGATATCTTTGCGAAGTTTAGTAAGTGAGTGGATGAGTTAGTGAAGTAGCATAACTGTGTGGGGGTGATGCTTGTTGTCGTCGTCAATCCTTTAGGCCGGTAGGGACGCCCAGACCCACTCATCAGGCAGTGATTGCCACAAATTTAGAACTCCTCCACATCTCGCTCGACATTCAGTGCAGACAGCGTGCCACTCACAATAGGTCCATTCTGGATAGAACATAACTTCTAGTCGTCTGTCCACTGTCTGATTCCTACGATGATTCGTCTCAACAGGAAGTGTGTAGGCTAGCGTCTATCCATCGTCAATAATTGCCAGCACTGATCAAAGCCGTAGATTTTGTTCAAATTAAGCATTTTTAATTCAATTTTTGCATTATGAAGTCGAAAATAGTACTCACCAGAAGAACTAATGCATAGAAAATGTAGGTTTTAGATATCCAAAAACTTTATTTGCTTACGGAATCGCCATCTTTTTTTTGTGATTTTAGAAGCCTGAAAGAATAAGTCAAATCGCTTCAAGATTAGTACGAGCAATCCAGTAAAGGCAAAAAGGGCAAGGAGGATTCATCCACGACCATACCGTTATGCACAAGATTTGCGTATGCTAAGCAGGGGACATCATTCACCTCTACAGCTGCCCAGCAATTCAAACTACTCTACAATTACGTCACACCTGGGGCCAAAGCGGAGCGATCAGATACGAAGGAAGAAAAACATCATCCACACTTAACGATCTTCTCAAGACACTCCCCCAAAGCATGTGGCAGATTGTTCATTTGAGGCTAATACATCTCATCAAGTGGCTGATGGTAAGTGCTGTTTATTGTTGTCCTCGTCGTCCTCTTTTTGCCTTTCGAGCCTGGTTGACCACCTAGACTGGCTATCCTGCCACGTAATAAAAGTGTAATTAGCCATTTTAATTGTCGCTTGTGGTGTAGTTCTTGCTTTAGGTGAATTCACAAATATGAAGTCGTGTTGGAGAGCTGCGAAGGCGCATTTAGAATAAAGGGCGATGACTAGAGGATTTTCCGGTTTTTTGGCGCAAACGAAATGGGATGAACTTCCTGCAGAATAATGCAATACACATGAATGAGGCTCGGCTTTGAAAGAGTCGCCTTGCATAATTCAGAAAGTTTGATCCCTAAGCACACGATCACCTTAATTTATCATTGTTTTAATTGGACTCCCCGCTCCCCATTTGATCTGACCACCTGTCCGGATCGTTCAGCTTGATGGAAGCAATAGCTGCAACCGGATCGCCGATGATGCGCGGCTCATTCGAGCCGCATATTTCGCCTGCATCTATTGCGCAGTGTTAAATCACGCAAACACTGCGATTTGTGCATCAATCATCTTGCATCCACGTACGCATCCACTATCTTCCTCGCTCTTATTGTGGTTCGTTACACACATTTTCGGTTCCCCTCTGAACTATGCACGAGTTAAATGGCCAGTGTGTCATGCTGCACTGCACTGCCATCTTATTAAAATAAGGTATCATGGAAACCACAAATCATTTGACTTAAAGAATTAAGGAAATCGTTTGAAGAAGCCACTTAAGGCCCCCTTTACAATGCACTTTGATGCGCGCAGTTATAGCCTACAGGAGACTCACCGAAATGTCGACACCTTCAACAGAATCAACCCAACAACTGAAGCTCCTGATGCTGACTGTATGTGAAAGACTTAATGGTTGATTTTAAATAATCATCATAACCTTGAAGATTATCCTTATCAGGCCACACATGTACGAGAGCGCGTCTACTGCGAAAGCAAGTCAACAAGCACAACCTATCCGTGAGTTGGCTATTTTAATTCGGTTGGACAGAAACGCTTGCAGCAATCTGGATGCTGTGCGACACCGAGATTTGCTATTATAACGGCTAAGAGGTGTTTCGTCAATGACGCCTGAGGAATTCAAGTGGCTATTAATGCTTCCAATGCTCTAATGCACGCAGTATTTAACCACATGCAATCCAAACCATGAGGCTGTACACGTCCATGCAAAGAACTGACCCTTTGAAGTAATGGATTGTGGGCGACAACTCGGAAATCCATTTAGAAGTTGTAAATGACAGAGAAATTTGGGCACCGTGGAGGTTTGCTAATCCTGATTGCGAGGTAAAAGGACGGTGACGGATACTGTGCTTACAGTGCTGGTGTAAGTCACCGATAGCTCTAACTGATTGAAATGGAGCAGGAGTGAGAGCGAGGTCAGTGGAGTTTACCCGCTCACTCTCAATATCTGGCGGGGCGCTAACGACAGGCAAACTGCTGACTGGTCAGTAAAAAAAAGATTAGCCTTGCTGCCGATCAGCACCAATTCTGCACTTCTAACTTCCACATGTGAGTCGCCTTTGCGTATGGTAACGTCTACTTCGGTAACATCGTCATGGGAAGAGGGTGTAATGCTGTGTATGTGCAGCAGTGTGACATTGTTTACAGTGGTGTGTACTGCTTTAAACGGAATACCCCTAGCACGGTTTTAACCTTGGCAAGGCACATGACGGATTCCACGGTCATGGAAGGGCATCACACTTCTGGTAGGAGAAGTAAAGCAAAGTTGTTAAGACCGAAAGGCCTATCTAGTCGAAGCAAAGTTTTAAAATAGCATAAAAGCGGTTTCGTCTGCAAACCCGGGATTTGGGAGGATGGGAGCATAAACGCATGACAGGGACATTTGGTTTGACGTTGGAGTTCCTCTAAAAAAACATACCAATGTAGGGTTTCGAAGAGCTGTTGACTTCAAAAATTGGGCTTAGCTTCATTGCGTAATGGACAGCGCTGCCATTCGCTTTGCAAAACACGAGCATCGCATCAAGAGCCACTTTAAACTTTTAGCATGACAAGCCTGTGAGATTATTTTACAATGCGCACTTGCGCTGGTCGAACTCGTTGAGAGGGGCAAAGAAGATATCGGAGCAATTCACATGCTTTGGCATCGGCCAGCTTTCGCGAAACATGCCTTCCAAGGTCTTGGTGGTGAGATTCAGCTTGTACTGCACCATGCCCAACCACGTGTCATCAGTCACCATGGGCTTAGTGAAATGCATTGCCAGAGCCAAGTCGTGCACATGGCGGTAGCTCCACATACTGTAGATGCCCAGGTACTGCGGTATGTGGAATGGCCAAGGAGCTTCGCGCTTTGAGAAGGCCCACTGTGGGTATGGACCAGTGTGCCGGAAAACAGGATTCACAATCACTTCGCATCCATAATTAAGGTTTTCTCGAAGATCTGCTGTCAAACCACGTACAAATGTGACCAGCTTATTGGTGTTCACGGCGTAGTCGTCGTCAAGAAAAACGAAGATGGGTCTGTGCAGTCGGCAAAATCGAGCAGCCCACTGGAATGTGTGGAACATTTTCAGCGTCAAATTGTAGTACGAGTCTTCGTAGTCACCGACAAGTAGGTCATCGTACTCGTGCATTTCCTTGGAAAGCAGTTCGGTCGACCGCAATGGGTGTTGAGAATGTGCTTTCAGTTTCATTCCCGCTCTATTAGTGAGAGTGACATTGAATCCGTCTCGTTGGAATACGTTGTCCAGCGAGGTGCGTGGTAACCCGATGGAGAAGATGAGGTGAATACTGACATCTGGGTAGTAAAGGTGGTATAGATTACGCAGTCTACTTCTCTCCTCGAAGTTGTAGACTCCCGACTTGTAGACAATCACCACGTCATGGCGCGACAATTCACCGCTAAGCCCATTGGCGGCTTGTAGGCGCATGAGAGGGGAGCACACTGTGGAGGGTACTTGAAGAAATCGAATCCATGGGTTGAAAATGGGCGGCTAAAAGAAGAATGTCAGACCGTCGGATGGGGCTCATAAGGTGCTGAGTAGAGCGAGGTGGTACAGGTTGAAATGTCGCGCACGCTAAAGGAAAAGCACGTCTTTATGCATGCACATGCTTATGGTAGTTAAATAATGGCTATGCAGAGGGCTGCTAGCCCACTTGCAAGAAAAAAACGTGTCATGCAAACCATTGAAAAGCCTTCTGCGTACCTGTGAAATCAGCCTGCCATTAATGAGCGACTGCAACGTAGTCCTCATGGGAATGGACTGGGGATAAAGCTGGTAGACGCTAACATCAAAATCTGGCAACCACTCAGAGTCCGGAATGCTTGCCAGCTCCTCAAAGCTCAGACGCCTACAGCTGCCGTTAATTCGAATTTTTGACTCCTCGATTGTTGGTCCCAGTAGGTTGGGGTTTTCGGAAGCGCTCGCATAGCACAGGTGCAGCTGGTAACGACCGTCTGGGCTCGCATAAATGCTTTCGTTCCATCCACAGTAAGTATAGTTGAGAGTTAGTTGAGTTACCCAACTTTCTAAAGAAGTGGGTGCTAAGTGATTTGCATAAAAGTAGGCAAGGCAAGTTATGGATGCGCAGATGACAATGAGGAACAACCATGATTTTCGTCTGAAGGAGAAAAAAAAGGAGCAGAGACTCTCACCTTCATGCCGCGACGAAGTGGCTCATTCAATTATGCGTGCACCAAATGCGGGAGCATTTTGTGCGGTCAATAACGTCCCACCACTCCTCAAAGCGATAGTGGTGCCCAATGCCTTACAGCACCACCACGCGATGTAACAGGTGAGCGCACGTGAAAGCGATTGATTTGCAGTTCTTAGCCTCCACACATCCAAGCCCATGTTGCTTCACTCACTGGCTGGTGCACCACATATTGCACACGTTTTCGTCTCAGCAGCATGATTGGACCTTTATTGCTTAACTAAAGCATCTGACTTGCTGAATGCGGAAGATGTGCGCTAAAGCAACCTGCCAAGTCAGCAGGGGCGCACACTATAGACACGGGATGGTCTGCGACTGGAAGTTTGTAAACAATCCTAAGCTCTTCACCCACTAATGTGGCATGCATCCCAATAAATAGCATGCATGCAGGGCTACCCCTAATTTAGGCCTTTCCCAAACAAATAATTTGTGCATTTATGAGAATTCGTGCATAAAGCTAGACTACTGAAAAGTTATGCACAAATAACACGCATGCGCGTTTCCATAGCCATATGGAGAGAATTATCAATGAGTGTGAAATGGACGACCATGGTGTTACAACGTTCAAAAGAGAGCACAGCAAGTGCGGCTTGTTGGCAAAAGGACAACGGCAATGGGTGGGATGATGTCGCGGTGAGTGACTGCAGGTGGCACTCGTCGTGCAGTCAAGATGCAGCACATTTTCGCGCGACACACGATTGGTTGGGCTGTCAACTCTCCGGCCATCTGCAATAGTTGAGGCTTAAGCTACCACTTGTAATCAGGCTAGTCGCTTGCTAGCGCGATGGAAAATCCGGCTCAACTTCACTCAGAGTCGTGATTCGGTGCATCTTATACCCTTAGTTCTCTCTCCAACGAGCAAGGAGAGAAGTCTTAAGACCACAACACAGATCAGGCCTTAGTATATGCACTGTCATTTGTAAGTTAAAGCAAAAGGGCTGTTAGCATTTTGGAGCCGGTAAAATTGGCACACATCAGCAAAATGAGCAGATAAGAGGTTAAAAATATTAATGTAGTTAAGATGGGTTATGTTAGTGCGCCTGCGAAGGGGCTGTGTTTCATCCAGCCGTAAGGCGCCGCATTGTGGGGCGCAGAGCAAGGAGAGGCATTAATAACAAGCGCAGCACAAGCCTATGACTCAAGCATACTTGCGATGGAATAGTTTAACTCACACAGAACAGCACTGCTAAGAGCAGGGCAAGCGTGTTTGTAAATTAAGGCACACACGTTGGCTTGAGTTTGGACTGCTTCGTTCTGACTGCATTCTCCCCGCTTTCTGGTCAATTCAGCTTGCCCCGTAATCCACCACTTTGCTTTCTATGCCAACTTTTTTACCTGACCAGCTTTTATACATCACTCCATCATCCAATGCTACATCGGGTTTGTTCGATGGTGGAAGCGGCTTCGTAGCCCCAACCACAGTCACATTGGTTCTAAATTGGCACGCTGTGCCTCCTTTTGCATCACTGCATTTCAAGGGTGCCCTGCTGCTAAAGTGACAGACAGAAAGGCGCGTGCTTTAAATCAATGAGAGCACCAGAAGTTGGTATGACAAGTCGTCTGGATGATGGCTCAAACCTGACAGTGAACGCAATGATAGTCGAAATTAAGCAGTATCTCTTAATTCAACACAAGCTACCTTAGAACTCAATGCGACAGAGTGTTAAGATGGCCATGTCGAGAGACGGCTGCGCCCAAAAACTGACTTCGTGACAATCGGCCACGAGGTGCCAGCCAGTTAGGCACAACTCGATCCTTCCAAAATATCCAATCTTCATGCCCAGTGGCGTTCACCATTACCTCCGGTTCTTGGGGGGTTGCCTCGAGGCTATGTGGTCGAAGGCGAAGAGAATGTATGAGCAAGCCAGTGAGCAAAGAAATGAAGGCTATAGCGAATGTGTTTCTCTCCAACAGTTGTTCGTGCCACCACTGGCTGACCGCACTGCCGCCTTCTTATTTGTCAGCAAACTATAACAAGCATGCCACAGATGTCGCGTTTGCTCATTTGTGCTAAAAGATGCACCTCCAGTATTGGTCAGCCTGTAAGCGACACTGTTTGTGACTGCTGCTTGTTATTTGGACGGGGACGAGACTGACATCGTGCAAGATTAAGTGCATCCAGTTGACTAACAAACCAATTGCGCTTCCCAATTTCCAAATCATACGTCATTTAATTAAGCATCGATGGAGTCTTAGATCGGTAGTTCCACCTGAAATTGGCATGGTTTCAATGAGGCTGATCTGAGTGCCCCTGATTTAAGTGATGCCCAGCTGACTAGGCAGCGATGTGTTGCTACAAACGGTTTGGCCAATGGCTGGAATAGGTCCGAGCGTCCAACCTCGTTGATACTTTCCGCTGATTACGAGTGCCCGAAAGCAGAAGCCTGAATCGCAGTTCATGAGCGGCTGCAGATTGGTCCAAGTGGAAGCTGAAGATGCTTACGCAAGATGTGGAGCAAGATTAAAATTATAATTAAAATTGCCTATCGAAGTTGCAACTTGTGCCCCTCTCCCAAAGAATTTTGAATCGCTCGTTCTGTTTTTCTTTTTTTGGGGGTGGGACAATCGGTTCCAAGTGGTGAGCACGACTGTCGGTTTGGAAGCGGTGGCGATATCAACAGCATGGTACAGATCTGGCGGAAGTAAAGCTTACGAACTTTGACTAAGAGGCCTAGGTTGCAAAAATGGCTGCTCAGAACGGGAATGCCTTTGTCTACTTAAATGGCTATTGGGTAGACACGCTAGCCAGAAGTAGCCTATGCCTTCCTGCAACAGGCGAGTCGAGTGGATTTGTTCGCCGTGAAGCAAACTAGACCAACTCACTGAACATTCGCTTGAGATACAGACCCCATCATGCGCATCAACTGCCACAGAATGCGGGCCGATGCTGTTCGAATCAAGGCCGCATCAGCGAAATTTTACAAGGGCGCAGCTGTATGAAGTAAAAGACCACTTCTGTCAGCATAGGAATGGGTTGGGTTAGCGGGCTATTGCTCGACCAATGGGCAGTGTTTCCCACGTCATTCCCTTGCTAAGCGCAGCAAATGTGCTGCAATCATCACACTAGGATCCAAATAGATGGCAGATGCCTGTTACGTGCAATAAGGCCTTACAATCAGGCTCGGCAATTAGCATTGTCAGTGCAAAATCTTTAAACGACTTTCTGCAATACGATTGAGTTAAAGGTGGGGCCACGTCGTGCTCGGGACATGACATCTAACCATGCTCATAGGGAAGGTCTGAGAACGAATCCCATAACGCCAGCATACGGATTGATTGGAGAGGGATTCACTACCCACTAAATCCAAGGCATTGATAGTCCACAAGTTTTCCAGCAGTGGCATGCTAAAACAAAGATTAGACAATTAGACAGCTAATGCGCTCATCAGATCCATTACTTTCGCACTTCTAACTCCCCCACACGAATGCAGAACGTGCGGTGAAGGCGCTCTCACACCCACCACACTGCTCCCCTTACTTGACCTTACATTCCAAGTCTTGCTCGGTACTTTGTTGCACATCGCATCGGTCACGCTCGTATTTTTTTGAAAGGGGTCAGCAAATGCAATCCAAAGCGACTTGGAGTTTGGGCGCTGCAGCCAACGGCTCGATAGCCAATTGCTGTGAGGAGGTACGCGGACCAATGTTCGCGTGTCATCAGGAAGCAAAGTGTGCTGTGCTTCACGAAAAGTAAGACCAAACTAATCTGCCTTGAATAATGTACGACTTGCCAGCATTGTGGTGAAGTAAAATGGTTCACTCTCTTCTTGCTTGCCCCATACAATGCAAGACTAGAAGTAATTCGGCCTTTTGTCCGTTCACCTACCCATTCACTCAATCACATCCAATGAGTTCGATTTTGGCCACGCATACCATTCGTTTCTTCGCAGTAACAACCAAATATGCCGCGAGTTTACGCAGAATAGGGCGCGACGTGTAACTCGGTGAGGAAGGCGACTGGAAAGACGAATTCAAGTGCGCTACCATTAGTTCAGCCACCAGCAACTCGGAGGCCAGCGACCGTGAAGACCCTCACTGCTGCGATGGAACCAGATCAGCGCCAATGCAATAGTCTAGGAACCACAAACAGATCACTCGTTGATTGTGCCAGTTCAAAAATCCAACTTAGCTTGAAAGTCAAGGTGGTGGGTGACCACAGCCATCCATCCAGTCAGAGGCATTGCGACGTGGTGAGTGGGTGGCGCTGGGGGTAAACAACCACTGCCTTTCGAGGACCACAAATGTTCAATTTGAAAACTCGACCTAACGTGCCGTCGATGATCAGATCTCGAAAACAGGAAAGGTCGATGGACTGACATTTGCATCACCTAGTTGCTGCCACTGGGAGAGATGGGTAAGTGGTGCTTGCAAAGTCTCTCGTATAGATATAAAATTCTTCATCATCCGATCAACCCTACCGTAAGGTGAAAGGGCGAAATCGGTTTAGACGAATGCCTGGTACATCAAATTCTTATGCTACTCTCTCGGAAAGGTAGAATTTGGGAGCCAAAGACATGCACTGACACGAAGACGTTTACGGTCTAGGAGCTCCTAATCAAATATAAAAAATATTGACCTGTTTTAACCTTGCTCCCTCGGCAAGTTTGCGGGTCACGTGATGGGCGCTCAAATCAAGAAAATGAAATGAACAGTTGTAGGACGACGACTGTCTGATACCGAGGGCCCGAAATAAAAGCAATTGTCCCTTCATAAGGATTTAGAATCGGCTAAGATTGAGTAAATTGAAGACTACAATTAGCAGAGGAGTTGTCAGTAGGGCCGCTACTGAGCGACAAAGCGAAAACTGACGTCATGGACTTGGACACACTTTTGAGAACAATTTCAATAGGTGCTGACAGGCATTGTGTGTGGCAATGAAAGACGGTTACCCCAGCATCTTGACTGCTTCTTCCATCTTCGTTGCTTAGCCAGCTCCCCTTTATCCACCCGCATTGATGGTGAGGCTTCGGGAAATTATCAGCACGGGCTTCAAGCGCAGATAAATGTACATAATGCCGGTAAAATTCATTTGGTTTATAAAGACCAGAACCGTCTCATTTGGTGGCACTAAATATCTACTGAATCGTTCAGCTTGTTCATTCATTATTTGGCTAATGCCTCAAATTATTTAGCTCTCAGGTTGCAGTCGTGGATGCTTGACATACACGGGTTGAACATCCACTCGCCACCTTATTCCTGCCGCTACAATTCTGCTAAATGAAGTGGTGCTGTTGGCCTTTATAGACCCACAGAAGCAATCCCGCAAGGCTAGTAAAATCGGCAGTGACAAGTGCTTTTGCACACTTATTTTGTCACCAGCCATGAGGATGAAACATGCAGAGCCGAATCCCTAACGCATGCACGATATGGTTTGTGTTCAATGCCGTGCTTCATAATGAGGTATTGTGCTGCTTTGCTTTTACCCAAGGTCCATCCAGACGCCAGTGCACAGTTCACACACCAGAACAGCTGCGTATGTTGAAGGAACTATTGGCAGTGTACAAACATCCCAACCTGAGTTCATGTGAGCAACTGGCAGTGCGGTTTAAAAGTCATGGAGCCAAGGCCCGAAGTCTACAGCGGCGTGGCTCAGGCAATTAAAGGAGTGATGACTGCCCATACTTTTCTCTCGTGCTTGTCTGTCATCACTAAAAGGGTTACATTGCGTTTTTGGACCAAAACTAATCAAAAATGTTGAAGCACATTCTCAACTTTGAGTTAATACAAATGTAGCAGTTTTATTTTTCCCAGCATTTTAGGTTAGATATGCGTCGCAGGCCTAGTGCGAGGCCGTGCATTTGCATTTGTTCACAGAGCGAATTGTTTATATTCGCGATTCAAATGCACTGAAATAAAGAAAAATAATATTGACGCTGACATCTAACGAGGTTGCTGATAAATGGCAGAAGCGAACAAAGCCTTGACTTGCATGGCAGCACGGCTGAATCACTGGTACGCTATTTAAGCCCGTTCATTTCGCATCCTGAATGCCCCCACTCGCAAGGCGAACCCTACACGGCTGGAGGTAGTGACAAGTCACGCCTGTTGCAAATTGCTGGCATCGACCTCATCACAAAATCGTTCTTGCCCTCCAATTTAACGCAATTTGTTACTGATGGCACTTTAGCGCAGATAACTACTGAAGAGTCGTTTTGACAAGATGGGCCCTTCCCCCAATGCATGGGAGTAGCACTGCGCGGTCTTAAGCTGTATAGACAGGGCAATCGGCAGATGGTACAGGCGCAATGCACTTAAAATGGGGATGCTATGGACGAGTGACCAGCTTAAGAGGCAACACTTATGGTTAAAAGCCGTTGCCAAACCAGCAATCGACTAAGACTATTAGCCGATTTGACGAAGATGTCGACAGCAATCTCGGAGCAATTCTGTCACATGCCACTGCAGATGAGACATGCATAGTTAGCATCGAACTCAAGAGGGTAAGCGCACAATCACAGACAGCCAAAAAACCCTCTACTCCCACCTTTGCTTGAAACTCGAATCATCACATCATTGGAGCCAGTGATCAGCTAATCACACTCAGCTGATCACGTTGCGATTAAATCTAACCCAATGCACATTTGACTCGCGGCTTGGAATCGAACTATTTTCCACTCTCCAGCAGTTCCACCCATGCCCCATATTTCGAAGGTGTGGAGCATGGTTTCGTGCAACAGACTTGAGTGGGGAAACCAAGACTAATGTACTTTATGCTGGTTTGCATCCTCAAGCCTACCCATTATACCATGTTTGTCGTCAGGCCCATGGCCCCTGTGGCAAATTTTCTTCACAGAGCTCAATGCAATCACTTCATCTGTCAATCTTTTTCGCAGGCACAACCATGATCTCAAGGTGCAGCCAACGATCATGTCCTCGCCCAAAATGACTGCCTGAAGCTGGTGCTGTTTTTGGATGGAATTATGCCTTGCTAAAGGGGAAAAGACAGTGAGGATCCAACGCGAGACGGTCATTTGGCCTGGTCTCACATTTGGGGCTGCATGGATGAGCTGCAACTACACCGTGTCGATCCACAGCCAAACCATAACTCTGAGAACCAGTCAAAGCTGACGACTCACGTCGCACCCTAGCCAGGCAGCCCTGCAATGGGTTTATTTGTTGCTGAGAAGAAAGCAGTGGTATGAGGAAATGAAATGCAGTCTTAGTTATTGCAGGAGTTTTTGGGGAGCATTCCACGACGGTGATGGTGATGGTGACAGTGGCGTGAGTGAGTGAGTGAGTGAGTGAGTGAGTGAGTGATCGAGCGAGCTAGCCAGCAAGTGATTGGGTGGAAGAAGGGCAAGCAGAATCAGGTTGCCCTTCTTGAAGGCGTTGCTACTATTATTGGTCTGTGCCCTTGTCTGCTGTCAGAACACAATGAGCTGTTGTGCTCACGCGCAAATCGCTATCTCTCCTCATACAGGTTGAAGTGGCCTTTCGCACGACCGGTGCATTTGAGCAGTAGTGAAACGCCGCTAACTGCGACTGCCAAGTTCCCACCAAGCTAACGCAATCACTTTACGTTTGCTAGATAACATGAAGTTGACAGATCCCAAACCGTTCAAATACTCTGCATCGTGCCTCCACACTCAGCCAGCCTGTTCACCACTGATCATATCTGGCGAGCTGGTAACTAACTTTCCGCCTCAGAAAGGCTGCTTGAGCGTTCCGCCACTGGAAGTGAAGTGGCTAATCGGGAATAAATCTGCGCTCAACTTAATCCGGCTGCCAGCACCTGCATTTACTGGTGAGAGCCTTGCGAAATGGCTGCAAAACATAATCATGCATGAGACATGTATGCAACCTTAACGGGTAGGATGAGATGGGTAGGCTGTGTGTGCCCTATCTAAGTCTGTGGTAAGAAATCTTGAATGACTACAATCAAATCGCTTAAAAAGCTGGCGCTCGGATACAAGGGCAGGAGAATGAAAATGGTGTGATCATCAGACACGAGATTTAATGCACCTACAGCAGGGCTATGACGTTATGTGGTAAGCCAAGCCGGTTCTATCGCAGGCTTTTGTCATATCACGATTTGAGCGTGGCACAAACAGAGGGCATATAAGCACGTGGGACTGATACCTTGCCTGTGTTTACAGCAATGGCAAAACCAGTGTGCAGTTGACCCTTTCGTAACTAGCCTATTCGGATGCAACTACAAATTTGCCTCGCCTAACACAACCATGGCACTGACAACAAGCCGATGGAACTAGGATGGAAGCCTGGCACCAGTCGCGATGACCACCTTATGGAGTGAAATGTAACTAAGTCCACAGCAGTTAGACGGTTTGACAAAACGAAAGCAGCATCTTTTAATTGCACCTGTTCGACATCTTTACCGTTTCGCACTTTGGTGCGTGCTAGATGGCGGGTCGGGCCAGGTCTACGACAGTAGAGGCAGTAACGAGTACTGAAGTCTTAAAATCTACCATGAATCATAAAATGCTACATGATTTACCGAATGCATCAACTGTTGTCAAAGCTGCACCACATTCCTCTTTAACCCATTACTTGAATTCCAATGCTATGCACAACATTGATGGCTTCGCAGCATACGGATCGAAGTAAAATATGCCTTGTATGACCACTTTTTAGTCGTGTGAGCAAGAAGACTCTGAAAGAGCTACTCTTGACTCACTCGAATCGGCGCGGAGTAGTAAGGGTAGTTAAGCTGCCAATACTTTTACTTCTACAGCCGTCGGCAGTACCATGCTATGCATCCCATTGAGTTCCGATGGCATCGCTAGCAGAAATCTCAAGTGTACAATGCCTTCCCTTATGCTTTGGTGTTTCCCTTTGCTCAATTAATAAAGGTGCTGCACAATTCATGTAGTTGGGTTACGCCTATTGTAAAGGCTATAAAGCACCCCTGAGGACTTGTCCTCGAATTCTAAAATCAAAGATGCAACAAAATGGATGAAATTTGGTACGCAGCAGAAAAAAAATATAGTTTTAATATAGCAGAGTGTCGGCTGTGCAGGCTAGCATAGAGCGCCACAGCTTTTCTATGCACTGACTTTTCGCAGAGCCAACCGTGTAAGTTTAAATTTTACCTTTTTCATCATCTTGACATTAGCATCGTGCGCCTCTCCTTAAGCCAAGAAGTTGTTCGAATTCAAGGACTTCAGTGAACTCAATGACTGACAATCAGGCTCGTGTCGATTGGTGAGCGTAAACTTGTCCTGTTCAAGCAATGCTTTGGCTTGCCTCTTTCGCTTAGATTCAGCATCAATTGTCTCACTTACTGGCAAATTGAGACCAGTAAGTCAAAAACAAAGTCTGATTTAGTTCAATTTTGAACATGGGTAGGCAAGTTTGACAGCTCTGAACAAGCCACTGTTGATCGCCTTGTGCATCCACATCCAATCACCTACTGTGGACCGTTTCGAAGCGCAACGGTGTTATCAATTGCCCCACGGTTGCACCACGGCGAACGGAAGAAGCTAGAGTGTGCTGACAAAGTGACACGAGCACGTTGATTTAGGAGATGGGCTACTTCGTCTTAGTCGCGCTGTTGATTACTGATAGACTCGGCCTGCCCTGCGACCCGACACTTTGCCAACCGCGGTGCCAACTTTCCTCATCTCGACCGTTACCGCACACCACTTCAGCTTTGCACGCCACACCAACCTCCTCCCCTCACACAGCACATAAATTCCACTTCTTCGCCAATATGATACCTCTCAAAGTGTCATGCTCACTCTGCTTCTGACTCTTTTCGCAAAGAAGAGAATTCGATCGCAGTACGACTAGGTGGATATGGAGGACCCAATCGCGATTAGAATACAAGGGGGTTGAGCATTTTACTGGTGCCAGGTCCAATTCCGCACGCTTCTTATGCAATTAAAATGTCAAGCAAAATCAATATCAATTGGTTGAGGCAATAAAAAGAGCAACAAGTCAGATTCATAAATATCAGCCCAAAAAAGGGAAATCGTAATGCACGTGCTAATCATCAAAACATATAGGATTCTCTTCGGCAGTAACATTTTGAGAATTAGTTATAGCATCTACTATGAATATGACAAGGGCTTTAGTTGAATTCTGGGATGTCTATTTTGCGCAGTAGCGTGGTTAATTTCACCCTTATTAGGATCTTGTCCCTGCAGTTTGACCATCATCAGAGGGATTCGCCATTCACGTAGCTTTTCGTGTGAGAAGTAGGTAAATAGGGACAAAAAATATTTTTCGCTTTTGCCGTGGATTCATTAGTCAAAAATTATAGCATTTGGGATGTGCGGTTTCTTTAATTTTTAATTCATCGTCAGAAAACCATCGCAGAGTTGTGTTGGAAGCTCGTGTGCGAGCACGTCAACCTAGCAAGATATTTGGCCTTACCTGCTCAATATAATGCATTGAAAACGAAGTCAGAATATGTTAGGAAAGACTAAATTCTACATCAAGATAATCATTTTAACTCTCAAATCTAACTCCAACATCCACTTTAGGTAGGTACTTTGTCTCGTGCATCAGCAAGAATGTTACATCATGCATTGGTCACTCGTCAATTTAACTCAAATTCCGTTCCTCAACTTTGTTCAATAGACCAACGCATCCGCTGCTTAACTTTTCCATCAGTTTTGCATCACTTTTCGCTAACCTAAATTAGACATCGTTTCAAGATATTTCCCTGCATTTCTCTTACATAACGGAATGTGCAACACCGCCAACTGAAAGAATTTCGTTTTGTTCGTCTTAAAGTCGGATGCATATTTTGAAGTGCACATACGTCAGGAATTATTATTGACATGTCTGGCAAAGTGGCACTAGTGAGCCAAATGTGACTTGGACGTACATTTGTTTTAGCTGTTTAGGAATCACACCCCAGGTGCTAATCGCACACACTGAAGGTAACATTTGCCAGCAGGTTTTCCTTCTATTTAGCTAAATTACGTGGATGGCAGTTGTAATGCGATGGTGACTTTGGAGCCTGGTAGAGGCTTAGTACAAAATCACTTAGCTTTCTTATTTGAATTTGAATGCCTACAATGGCGCCTGCTTTAGTCCGAAACTTACTCATGGAGTACATCAGTGACCCCATCCACTTGCATGCGGAATTAAAGCTGAAAGGGCGGATAAAAACAGTGTTTTGTGACATGCGTAAAGGAGAACAGTTTTGTTGATGCTATCAGAAATGTGCTCAACGCAGATGGCCCAATTGTATTTTTAACAGACAGTTCATTCTCGAGTGCACAAGTTCCAATTCTTCTTTGTCTGTCATAGGTGCCACCACTTCGAGGTTCACTGCTTGATAAATGAGGCGGATGGTGCATGTTGCAATTTGAGGTAACGAAGTTACACACGTTTGCGCTGCTGTAGAATGACAGTTTAAGATCAAGCTGTTGGACGTAGCGTGCAAGTTGGTAAAGTGGGAGCACGACGCTTAGGTGCACGAGGCCTTCTGTGACGTGGTGTGGCCGGCTTCTGCAGTCAAAGATGGTCCTTATCGCCTTTAGTGGGTATTTGTGCACAGAGCCGACGCCATCTTCCCCCATCCATCTCCGACGCGGTGCACCACACTTCGGCCATTAGTGCCCGCCCCCACGACCCGACACTGCAAATCTGCTTTGAATTCGAAGAAAGTCTGCCCCTTTTGCCACGTCTTGCGGTTTTTATGAGCTCGCCAAAGATATTCTATAGCATTCCATTAAGAGTTTGATGCCTTTAGCCCAACTTGCATTCCTTATTTCATTAATTCGCGTGATAGATATTTGCTTTGGCCAAAAGTAAGAAGACTGTTGCGGATGGTCTAAATTTATAGGACTGAAGCGAAGTCCACTTCTAAAAAAAATAACCTCGTGCCAAGAGTGATGCTTTGGCTTATGGGTCAAACTTAAAACAGACTAACCATTTGAACTACGAAATGCTTCACGAATACTGCCTTTGCTTCTGTATCTTGCAAGTTTCAGCCAGCATGCATTGCATCATTTACAGTAGTGGTGGGTTTTTGGGCCAGCATTGTGAAGTAGGTGCTTCATCCTGAAGGGAGGTTAAAATGGGAGAAGGCCATCCTGCTCAATAACGCGTTCGGCAGCCTCGAGCAGACACAAGGAAAAGGTGCGTGGTGCACCCTCTACTCACTAAGACGAAATGGCAGGTAAAATGTGTGAATTCGAACCAACCTTGCATAGTTGGAAGCCATTTTAAACAGTGGAGCGTTGGTTCATGCATGGCTTGCGGCTGCATACACACGAAAGCGACTGTCTAAGCAGAGCGTCAGCTTCTACGACTGGTCTTGACATGCTAGAGTGCGTGGCAGAGAAATCTTGGACTCATCGCCTAATCTCAGACCAAATAAACTTCCCAAGTTAGGAGCTGGAATCTGTGCATAGGATTGTAGGCACTGCGTTGGTGGATCCAAAACTTGGTCGACTCGACGGTCACCGTTGCTGGTCTTCAGCTTTAGAATGCAATGTACTCCAAAATCTACTGTGCAATTGCAAGTACAAGTACACGCAAGTTCCTCAACGTTGTCAGTAAGGACCTTGTGGTACTTCTGCTAAAGAAAACGAGGTTGTCCATCTGGAGCAACAAATGAAAGCACATCGCCAACCGCAAGAAATGCACCAGGCCAGTCGAAGCATAACTGAGTGTAGATGGCAAAATGGCCTGCTTGACGGGCAGTTGCAACTAGATGGCATCAACAATCATCTTCGTGCTGCATGCCTTGATGAAGAACAACCAACCGTGGTAATCGACCAAGAAGGACAATTTGTTGTCTCTGCTTGGTGGCGTTCCACGAGATCTGGCACAGTTAATGTGGTTCACCTTCACTTGACGCATTTGTCTCTGCTCACAGATCAAGTGCAATTTCTTCATTCTGGATGTGGCTGCGTGCGGCACGTCCATTGGTATTACAACTGTCATTTTTCCATGTGATGTAACATCTCTTTCGTGGCGAAAGTTGTATGCTGCGCTTGTAGAAATTGAAGTGGGTCCTCTACCTTCTTCGATGAGGTTTGTCATCGGAAATGAGAGGATTGTGTGGGGCAGGCATTCAACAGATTGTTAGCCACTCTTGCCTCAACTAGGCTTAGCCCACACGTTGTGTCCAACTGCAAAAATCAAATCATTATTTTGCCGCTCGAAGGCTAGCTTTTGATGCTCTTAGTTTTATATCATTTTGCCACATTCGGTAACAATAATCATTTCCTTAAAGCATGCAAAGGCAATGATTTACATCAAATTGTTCCATTGTCCTCTGTTTTACTAAGGTCAGCTCTTAGACACGCGTATGCTGATGGTCGAACATATCCTACCCTTCAAGTCCACCCTTCGTTACTAGCTCATTGTACCTCTGCATGAACAACTGCATGGGCAGGCGTGGTGTTTGCGGTTGATGTTGTGACATCGTTGGCTAGACATGATGGTGTGCGCCTGTAACTCAGCTGTTAGGACGCTGGGCGGAACGAACCGTAGTCGCTTGGGTCTTTATGCTGCGCCATCGCACTGAAATGGGTTTCATATCAATTACGACACCTGTATGAAGACCATATTCTTTTAGTTGTGATCGGCAGGTCATCAAAGTAAGGGCTCAATGACACAGTGGAAACTCCATATTTGTAAGCCCGTACTTGACACGGTGGCGTAATCATGCCTGTAAATAACGGTTGCATTGTGGCTCGACGGAGGTACGGTGACGTCCACCCTTAGCAGCTGTCTCATATGCACTGCTTACTGCCTACCTTAATTTCTTTACTGTCAGCTGCAACCACAGCAGTGAAGGATAACTGCATCTTTGATAGTTCTGTCCCACACCTGTCACTATATGCTAGTTAAGGCCAATCGCAATGCCAAATCCAATCCAAAATGCTTTTACGACCTTAATTTAATTTGAATAGGAAGGTACTCGAAGAGGTAGACCGATAAGGCAAATGGGCGTAATAAGAATCTGCATGTTAGGTCAGAAGAATGGCTAAGGGCAAAAATCGAGCGTGCTTTACTAGCCACTTCATACTCACCAGTTGCTTTTAAACGATTTTTGCTCCAAATGTAATGCGTCCAGCCATGCAATGCCTCACTCAATCATCCCGATCCACGCCATTTTCAAGAAATGCAATCCCGTAGCGTTCTCGCATTTAAGCTTTTTAAAACGTTAGTTGAACTGTATTGGTGCGGTGGCTATTGACAGTTCGTCAGTTAGCCTAAATCATCAAAAGATTAGATGCTTCCACTGTATATGACAGTAGGCAGGGCAATCCTTCACTACTCCCACTCATGTCTAACCACGTCGCTACCTCATCCGCATTGAATTTACATGAAACTAACTCGACAGTGTCAGTCATCACCATTCATGAGATTTTATCGAGACGACGTGTCTTATGAAGTGCACCACAATCAGCAAAAGATCTGCCACAATGGTGCATCTTAGCCTTTCCTTTAGGATTCCAAAGTGGAAATACGAAAATAGAAAGAGAAGAAAATGCTCATGGTAAAAGAAGAGGAGATCGATTAAAATCCTGTACTCCACGTCTTCTTACAAGCTGCAAGACTTAATCTTCCGTGCGAAGTTTGTTAGATAATCACTAAAGCCTGTGTAGAGTCGGGGCTAATGCACGCTAACCAGGGCCCGTACAGCAAATGCAGTGTATCAGCGCAAATAAATCCACAGGTCGCTCAACGTTTTTTTCAGTTAAATAAAGTGCGTGGGGCACATTCGAGGCGTATATTGCTTAGCGGATGCAGAGGACGTCACCATGGGCATAAAGGAAGACACTGCTCTTTTGTTGCTGTCCTTTTGTTTGACTGCTCTGTTCGGTTTGCGAATGTGCAGTGTAGAGATAGCGCGAATTTATGCCCTCACTTGCACCTTGAGTTGCGTCACGCTCACCAGAGAAAACTTCTTTGTGTGCGATCGTTATGATGTCCATAATGCCATGCAAGTGTCGTAAAAGTATTATCAGGATAACAAATGATGTTCAGACAATTGCATAAGATTAGGAAAACTTGAAAGTAGGCAGCTTTTTAACACACCAAGCGATGTACTTGAGTGAAGCCCAGCTTACCGTCATGACTACAAATAATGCACGTGACCACTTACACGCCATCGGCAAAGAAGCTTGGAATCCAAGCCCTCAGTTAAGATTTGAAATCTTCAATTCGCTTCTGCTCCATGGTTCGTCTTCATTGCGCCTACTGCTCACGCCTTTGGCTCGAACCCTCAAAAGTACCAGCTGCTGCTGTCTGATTGATGCCACGCAACACGTTTAGTCCTGCTAATTTTCCATCATCTCCCGCCATCTGGCGTTAGTTATTACCTAGTTACGCCAATGCTGCAATCACCGCATCTATCACTCTCTTGCCCATAAACGCCTCTACTTCCTTTTACATCCCCAACAGCATTATATCCAAGGTGCCGCAGTCAGCGCCAAGCATGCTGTTTACTAGCAAAGCCTATCACAAGTACCCTTAGTTCACATGGACGATGAAAAGAAGGCAATCAAGTGAGAAAGGTATAAGATTAGTAACAGAATGAGAAGGAACAGGGGTAGGAGAAAGGGGAGAGTAATGAGAGTCTGTAATCATATCTACTTACTTCAACTAGACAGCGCATTTGCCATGCCCTCAGCGATGCAGCTGAAAGCCAACCGATCGCACACCTACCTTTAAAACAGTTCAAGCGAAAAATGATTCAGTTTTAATTTGCCACCTTTGGAATCATTTACTAGCTGAGCGAATGCGGCGCTTTAAACAAACTTCGATGGAGTAGTCGCACAAAGAAGCACTTCCCGGAGAGGATATAAATTTTCACATTGGATCGTGCACCGGTATCACCACCATCAACGTGGCGCCCAATGAGAGCCCAATAGGCAGTTCTTGGCACTCCAAGTTGCTAGAGAATTAGGACAGACCGAATTAATAATGCGATTTATTCTCTAACCAAATGCCCAGCATCCGTAAGGGCGGCACCGAATGTTCTATTTACACTTAAGTAGCTCGAGTGAAACTGAAGCCCGTCTTGCCAAATTTTGATTGTGCATTGAGACTTTGCCTTTAAAATAATAAAAATAAGAAATAGAAAATAAGCCTTGGCTAGGAGATTATGAATTTGTGGAGGAGATGAGGGCAGGACAGGGAGGGTATTTAGCGCATTGGTGGCGTCGGGGACAAGGGATCCCACTGATCAGCTTAACATAACTTCTGATAGTCTTCAACTCATATTATCCACCGCAAGGAAAGGAAAGGTTAAATGACATTTCAATTGTGCTTCAGTTAACCAGAGTCTGGGAATTATAGCATAATCAAATGTTCTGTCAACATCGTCGTGCTGAGACTGTAGCGCTGAGAAGACATTTTCGACTTTTTACTTAGGGGTCCCTCAAAAGCGGTCTGGTGTGGCAATCATGGCAAAGGTAAGGACAAAGAAGGGGACAGTGTCATCTCAAGTTTAGCGTTCAATATTGTGTTCCATGCAGATGCGCCTCTTTGGAGTAATTGGCATGTCTGCCTCCTCGCAAAAGCACTAATCACAGCCGTGCCAGCAGTGACACCGCTAGTTGGCAACGGTCAGAATGGGGACGTGAATTTGCAGATGCATCCTTCACGCAGTGGTGTAAAGCTGTCACAGATGCTGCTGCCTTTGTAATAGAAATGCTCGGTTTTACAATAATATTCAAATTGGAGTGAGCTACTGTCCTTCTCTACTAGTGGACTGACCTTGGATTCCACCAAAATTTTGATGCGATGATGACTGAAACGTAAATGCCTATTTGAGCAGGCACCGTTGGATGCTTTTATCCTTCAAGTATCCTTCTCTATGTCCGCGCATTTTTCAGCCAGCTGTTTTAACTGACTTGCTCTGTTGTGACCCTAGAGTTCGCGCGTATGGGCTCACCGACTCAGCTCTCGTTGAAGGCGTCGCACGGATTATCGTTGTCTATGCCGCACGTTGAGCAAGCCAAATCCAAATGTTGCCTTTGTCGCTTGAGCTGGTGACATTGTGGACCAGAGAACCGCCTTTTGGAACCTTTTTCTTACATGATGCACCCAGGACTTCATGAGCTCAACATTATCCGCAGTGTCAGCACTCACTGGCAAACATCAAGATTACGTTGTTAATTAACAAGGCTGGCTAGTTATTTAGGCACAAAACAGCAATTCAATGATACCAGCACTTGAATTTGAGCTTCAAGAGCAAAAGAGATCGACGGAACGTCTACCCAGCTGGTGGCTCCTCCCATTACTCCTCACATCAAAGCACTAAGTACCTGACTACTTTACCAGCAGCTCTCCAAAGAATGGAGAAATTCCTTCACTAACTTCAGGCTTCTAAATTTTAAAAGTAACCCGCCGTCGCTGCGCCCTATATGCTCTTCGCCTGGGCAATGATTTGCCGTCTGCCACCATCGATCACCGTCAGTGTGCATCGCCTATACTTTACAAGATTATGTTCCACTAGACTAGCAAATTCGAACAGCTTCGATTGACTGATGTCGTGAGTTAAATGGCTCCCACAAGAAAGCTAGACAATGAATGGTAGGCAAGGTCTACAAGTTGCATCAAAGTGATCTTGCAACACTTATTGCTTAGCTGAACGTCCATCCAATGGAATGAAAGATGTGCTTTGAAGTGCCTGACTGATTGCAAAGTAATGCCATGGACTCATTCACCACGAGGCCAGAATCTATCTATTATTTCACAACCCGGGAAACAAAACCAGTTTTCGGCCAGGTGACATTAATTTGCATTCTTCACTTGTTTTATTCAAGCTGCGTAACGATTGGAGCTAACAAAGCCATGCTAAGCCGCAATGAAAATATCAAGAGCTGTGGTGAAATAAGCAGGCCATTTACCTTCACCATTAAAGGAACAGACATTTTACGGTCAAGAAAAGCTGCTGACTAGATGTCACTCATGACAGCCCCTTAACGCATGAAAGGCCCATACCAGTTCTGACATTGTGCACAGAATTTGCACTGCATTTGGCATACGAGTAAAGCGACTACCGGTCTGTGAATTGTAAAAGGGTAAAGCGTGATGTTTCTTTAAATACTTTGTTCATGCGTCAACGATCCTTTAGACCTCTCAATCGTCCATTGACTCAAACACGATTAACTGTGGGTTGACGGGCACGTAATCCATGAACCTGAAAAGTGCATTCGCCAGAATGGTCGTTATTGGCTTTGGCGAAAGAACTGCACAAAAACATGCACAGTAACTAATCACTGGGAAGACTAGAATAGCAGAATCGGTTTGTTCTGTCCCAGAAAGGTATTTCTATTAATGCGGCAAAGATGGACTGCTTTATGCTTTGCTCTACCAACTGTTCAGACCTTCCTCTTTCCTTGCATTGAGTAGAGTGAGAGCAGATGGCGAGCACTCCTCATCGGTGGTGTGATGAGGGAGGCGATTACGACTCCCTAGTAAGAAGCATGTCCACTGAATGCATCTCGTCTGACACAGAGGAGCACTTAGCGAAGAGTATATATTAGCAAGTACAGGGACGTGACTTAGAGTATGGGGATGCGTTCTGATCAGCAGCTGCGTGGTGACTGCTTTTCTTACTTCTTTACTCCATCAGTCGGGCCACAAGGAAAGTAAAATGAAGTCTACAGGAGTTTGCTCCACCAAATTCAAGAGGATGGAGGCCAATTGGTGTCAGCTGAAAATAAAGGTGACGAAAAGCGATCACACGATCGTAAGTGTTAGAATGATGATCCGCTGTGTTCCAATGTGTGTGTGCCTACTTGCACCAACTTTGGTCACAGCCATAATGCTGACAAAGTGGCAATGGAAACTTCGACACAGCACAGTGTCGTCGATCTCGATGGAGCTTATCATTGACGGGCCTTCATTTGCCATTGTGTATGCATGCAAAATGAAACCGATGTCTGAAGTGACATGGGCAAATGCCTCTCTTTGCCTCCATAGCCCCGAGATTGGTTCCGTAGCTAGCGTAGAGGCAGAGGAATGATGGTTATTACCCATGTCCTTCAGGCACCCCTTGCATTTTCATATGAGAGGCGGTAGTGAAGGATGGCAGCTGATCATCGAGCAAGAGTGCACAGTGGCAGGTCGTTGCCAAAGAGCTTGGTTCCTTTGATGATGCCATTGCTTCCACTTTCAAAGAAGCCATTTTGAGGCTGATTATGGTTAGCACCCGTCTTTTATCCTGGAACAATGCCTAAAAGCAACGCGACATCGAGGACAGAAGTGAGAGGAAGACATCAAGACTGTTCTTAGTTCATACTTCCTCAATGTATGTCTGACTTTCTGTGCGTCACGACGCGACTGCGTCAAGCTAATTTAATATCAAAATAAAAATTTGGCGACCATTTATAATTTCTTTTGATGATGAAAACCATTGAACTGAGCTGGATAGCGTAAGGGTGGACTGTGTTTGCGCATTTACGATAGACACGTGGGACTAATAAGCAGTGTACACAAGGATCGGGGATCAACGATCGTTCCTGCGACCTGGTGAAACCGACTTCGCGCTGCGTCAAAGGACTGGGTAGAGTAGAAGCAGCGTCAGAGGTCGATCGTTCAATGCATGTGACATCTCCACCACCATTTAAGTAAAAGGAAAATAGGAACTTGCTCACCTTGAACTTTCGTTGTAAAGGATTGGCTAAAGTGCCGCGTGAAGGAAGTGTAGAATGTGGGCAAAGCTTAACGTAACAGACCAACGAATAATCAGAACATGTACAAGGGGACAGCGGTAACGAGTGACTTCTTCAATGAGGAGAGGTGCAGCTTTCAACTCATACAACTACCACAGGATGGGAAATTCAAATGCTAATTCAGTGATGCAGCCTGGTGGCTGTGGCAAAGCGTAATACTTCAATCGCCATCATGGTTCTAAGGCTGAAACGGTGAGAAGAGCTTTTCGAGTTCGTGGTTGAGGAGCCTAAGGATGCGACCTGACAAAGTGTTTTCAATTATGTGAAATCTGAGTCTGACCTGACTCTGTGGCAAAGAACTGGTCAGAGAAACGTCAGTGTCATCAGTCAAAGCCTTGTCCGACATTTTGTACAATTCTATGGTCAGCGTGTCTGTCTCCTCACGCCGTGGCAAATAACAGTGAAATAGACGACGGCACTAGACTTTAGCGACGATTTAAATAGACATATGATCTCCTACTAACGTTCCTCGCTCGGTGATGGTCGATCGTCCTCAAAGCTCCTACCTTTGTGACGCCGATTTTTGGTTGTATGACCCGCTAAGCCAGTGATGCGAATGGCACACAAATTGGCAAGAGTTACAGTCACTCACTGGTAGATGCTGATGCTTTGGCGTGAGGTTAGTGATACATATACTGTCAAAATTTCTAAGCCACAGCATTTTAGAAAGGTGGCCTTCAAAATTACCCTTTTTTAAACGCATGCATGTTATAGCAATCTATGTTGCATTGACTAGTGTTGTTGTTGATTTGAGAGCATAATCTGCTCCGTGGCGGTAGGTGGTGGATATGCAGTTTGGGTCAGCAGAGCATGGGGTAAGTCGCTGATGCAACCACCTTCGTCCTCTTAGCACATTGGGTTCGCCGCTGCATGAAGGGTGCCAGAATTTTTACAAGACAGGACTTCATTTCGCCAAAATGGACAGCATAATAAAGTCACTAAGGCCTACTTCGTGATAGTGGTTTGGCAGGTCTGGGTTGACCTCAACAAAGTACAATGCAGTGGGCACGCGTAGTTGTTTCGCTTACAAATCGGGCAAGAATGAATGGTCTTTCATGACTTTAGCCATGCCACTTAGGCATGAGCTATCAATGTTCACTTGCAAGACCTAGTTTTGTTATTTATTTTTGATTCGTATAGGCAAAGAAGCAAAAGCTGCTTCATTATCACAATCCACACATTTGCGAAGTGCGCAGAGATGATTTGCCAAGCAAAATTATTAGACAGCTGGTGCATTGCAGTTAAAAGGTGTTGGGATGAAATGTTAAAAAGTTTAGACTGCGAAAAGGCCGCCCACACCACTTCTGCTCTATGAATAGGAGCTAGTTGAAAAATGGGCCTTGTGGATTAGTCAAGGCGGGTGCATGCATGAGATAGCGCACGTGCGGAAGAAGGACTGGACATCCCACTGGCACGGAAGCCAACTCCTTTTTGGAAAGGAAACAGAGAATGCGCAAAGTGTACTTTGCTGCTCATCGACTATCTTTGATTTGCAACTAGTCGAAACGAGACCTCGGCTGCTGGCTCATAAGGTGCCTAAAGCAGACAAATGCATCTTGTTTCAAGACTTACTTGAATTAGGCACAAAAGTTCGAGTTTATTAGCAGCCTTGCCGAGGTTGATTCCAACGCTTAAAATATAATCTTGGCAGGGAGAAGTGGGGCCAAATCACGAAGCAGCAAGTGGTAGAGCTTGTTTATTTTAGGGCCACATGCACTGTTTACATCCCATTTTGAGAGTGTGAATCCAGCATGGTGTGAAGATGGTACTCAAAAATTACTTCTTTGGCAGCTATCTGTGCCAATTTTCGTATTTTGTTTGCATGAACTTGTGGTATGAAAGAAATGGAGGCGACAACGCCTTCCGGAAGATGGCACCTTTTCCGCGTTGTTACTGCCAGTGTAGGTGCATCAGGCGTAATGAGGGGGCCTTGTAAAATAGGCTGTGTAACAGCCTGTATATCTTACTGAGGCTTGCGGCAGAGCCTTTGACTCTGGTGTTGAAGCGAACTGATTGCGGAATATTGCTGTGAGGAGTATGTCTACACTCCGATGGATATCTCTGATTCATTTGATCACGAATTCATCATATTTGGATGTGAGAATCCTTCTATTGTAAGAGCTGGAGGTGGTACGTCTATTGACGTTGCAGTCGATGTGCGGTTGGCATTCAAAGATGTCGCTCGTCAAGTTGCAATTCTAGCAAGCAGGCAAATAACATTCCATAGCTTTGGCACGAATTCGCACGTTTCGGCATGTTTCGCTTGATCTGAAAAGCGTTCGAATGCTTACGGTGCCTATTTTTTTCCTACTTAACTGCTGTTTCCCTTCGTGCCTTAGGGTGCATGACTTCTCCTATGCTTATCTGTGGATTTCGGGTGGGTCTTAGATTAAATCAGAAAGAGAAGAAGAGAAAATTCATCAAGTGATATTTTTGTGACTCAGAGCAAACGCTTCGTTTAGAAAGAAGAAACAACTGATTTCATGCACTTGGCGGATTTTGAACGCATTTTGCAGAAATAGGCATTTGACCATTTTAGTGACCACAAAGCGAAAATGAGTTGACTGGGAAGGTTATTCGTTTGCTTGGAATCCCGTGAGAACTCAGTAAGTCTATTCTTATCTTTGCTTTTAAACTCTACTCATGGGCGCGCGTGATGGCCAGCAGAATCCACGCCTTTGAATTCAGATTCTAAGCTGGAAGGTACTCGAGATCCAATAAAGGTGTCAGGAGAGACCAGTCGCGTCGTAGTCAAGCATCTTTTTGTGTCACAGGTACTTGACGATAATCGTGGCTGTCTCGCAAATGTTTTTATGGCTCTCCGCTTCCTGATGGTTGATCCATGAAGCTCATTGAAGAAGAGAGCCACCACTACTGGGCACCAGATGACTTCTGGTAACGGTCACGTAGACAGTCATAATTGCCTTAGTCGAGCGATGTTACTATTCCGAGTCGACGGCAGCAAGCGATTCGTACAAAGAAGGTGCACATTTCTCCAAATTTGTGGCTGATGCTGACGTAACTTGGTGTTTCGTGTCGTATTAAATGTTCTTTGGGGTCTGTTGGTAAATGTATGAGAAGGCATACAGCTTCGACCCAAACGCAGTGGGTAAAATGGTTTGAGTTTGCAGATGGGCTGAATTTCTTTGCCTGCCATCCTATTTGTGCGTATGTTTTAGTGTTTTCGTAGTTCTTCTGCTTGCGATTTTGTTAATGTTCCTCCAGCGATTGCCAGCAAGCTGAGATGTGATGATGTAGAATCGTACACTAAAATCGTGTGCAGCACTACTGCTTAAGGCGCTGATAAGGGACCGGCGTATCGTAACTTTAATAAGGTGCCACACCCACTTATATTCATGCAAAGCTATCGCTAACACCCGCTGTTCCCATTTTAATGGTAACTCACCTCTCAGCTCTCCTAGCCAACTGCCTATTTCGGTGCTACCTTAGCTACTTCATAAATCCCTTGGCGTTTTAGCTTTGCATAGGACTCATCTAGACACACATGGCAACGCCTGTTCCTACTCAGCCTGCAAATAGCGAAGTGACAACAGCTCGTGTTTGGCTAAGGGGGGAACATGAGGGCCCCCTCTAGATTCACTTCGTCCAACTGGTGCCATTTGTCTAGCTTAATTGGCTTCATCACTTTTAATTAGTTGGCACGATTTGCCACTCTGTTGGTAAGACGACTACGTCTGACAAACACGGTGACGACCTAAATGCATTTACAGTGGATGTTAAAGGTTTACTGATTGTGTCTTAGGCGGGGCCACGATTCGCTAACATTTTCCGGTCAACGTGAGGATGCGCAAACTACATTGACCTACGGCACATTATGCTTTCTTGAGCAAGATGCAAAAATCGCCTTAAATACTTCCATTTGTCATCATGCGCCAATAATGTGGTACCTGCCAGAAGTGCAAAAGGCAACAATCGCTTTGAAATGGCGATCCCACTAGTCAAAAGCGCTGGATAACACAACTTTTCGCCTAAAAAGTGTGGAGCATCAAGTTGGCTACACGAATGCTGTCGAAAGATCCACCACGTGAACGTTAAACTTAAAAAAACTTTGATGGCGTCGTTGAACAACTCGACCATTAGGCATGAGGGAATCAGTGTTTGAGAAAGTAAATGCGTGCTGTAAATTCATTTTCATTATAATTTAATCATCCTTTTCAGAAAACATTCTCTCATAATACATTTTGCGACTTTTTTTATTTCGTAAGTGCTTTCATGGCGTGATGCATTGGGGAGACGAATTATCAGTGGCGTGGGAATAATCCGGAAATAGCCATCATCTACGTGCACTGTTTCTTTCCGTCCATCGGTATGCTGATCGCGAGCACTCAAACTCACATAGTAGAATCCTGGAAACAGCGATCGTGGCTGAATCGTGCTTCTGTCAACCCTAACGGCAACTGCGATTTAACGATGAATCGCACCATCTGTGATTAAATGGAGGCAAGGAATTCGCTGGGAGCTGCTTTTATATGGTATAATTGCATTGGATGCACCTCAATCCATTCGCACTCACTGTATGACTTATACCTCTTTTGTGGGAACCATCAAGTTGCAATTCGCTGCGCAATTTGTAGCGACAAATCTGCTGTTTGCTCCAGCACATAATCAAAATTCTTCAATGCGGGCCAAAACGCTGAGACTGAAATGCGATGAGGGTAGTCGAGTTCTTGCCACAAGCATCGACACTACGTGGCATCGATTCTCGGAGATGTGATGGACAACACCGCCTTAGATTCTGATGCATCATTGAGCTTAATTGTAGGTGGAGGTCATAGGTACAAAGGCGGCTCGAATGAAATTGAAATCTGAACATGACAATCCTCTGCTTACAGAGCAAGAAGGAAGCAGGCATTCAGATAACCGTTTAATGCACTAAGTTAGAATTGTTGCTGGAGTTTTGATTGTCGTGCCAAGTGTTCTATGCATGGTAAGAATGAGCGGCATTTTGAAATTCTAGTTGGCACAAGAGATGCGATGGATGTTTGGCCTTATTATTCCTTTTCTGCATGCGGACAAAGGAATCTAGTCCAACCATGACTCTTTAGCGCTAATTGTCTAGTCTGACCTAGCTTATTGGCTTCGTAAGGCACTCTGTCAACTCGTCCTCTTAAAGGCGGCCTGGGAATGGATCCGCATCAATCACATTTGTTCTCGATGTCGCTTAATGCAAATTCGGATGCTGATGTCAATGTCCTCAGTGCCAATGTCCGACTGAGGTGCTTTATCTCCTCCTTCAGCCCCATCGCCGCCCATTTGGGGTAAGTTTTCATGCTAAGCTGAGGTCTTACCCCTCCTGCCATCAGTTTTTTCAATTTATGCAGATACTTGACCTTTTTTTATTAAAGAGGGAAGAGAATAGTCAGCTAGCATGCAGGAAGCGTATGAAGTCATAGCATCAGGTTCAATGAAAGGTGCGTCTCTCCAGTGCAATTAGAGCTTTTGGCTGCAGGTAGAGAAGTCAAGTTTCTAATCAACAGAAGCTGGAACAAAGGCGAGGAAGACTTGCCTAGACAACTCTAGCTAGACTCTAAGCAGTAAGCGTTGCTAAGAAACTAGACAAAAGTCAATCGTAACGTCAACTTTGCCTGCAAAACTAGACCTCACAAAAAAAAAACAAAATGGCAAGTGGGATTCTCGCCTTTCTGCGACTATAAAAGGTCCATTAAGCAACTTCCATTTTCTTACAAGATTTGCAAGGTGGGTGGATTTGTGAGGCGTAGGATTAATAGAGACCCCAGAGGTTGAATAAATTCACCCGAAACGCCAAAAGTAATTGTAATGAATGAAGAGTTTTTTGTCTTTCTAGACTGCCAGAGCAATGCGACCCAAAGCGATTGTGTGCATTTACGCAATGGTCTTGTGGACATTTGCCCGAGGTCATGGCAGTAATACCGAGGTAGGCTGCGTTCAGCATTCTTAATGTGATGCCATGCATCACCGTGGTCACGAACTAAATGCGTGATCATGTGTGCTGCCAGCCTTTGTGCCCACTCAATCCACAGTAGGTACACGGAATCACTCGTTGAGCCATTCTCTACTAAACCCATGGTATTTTCTCGCAAAGCATTTCACTAACGCGGTTGACAGCTGTGCCTAGCCAATGGAAATATGAATGTTTGCCTCCTCTGCAGCGAGGTTAGACGCACTACCTGATGTGTGAAGTTGGTGAAGGCGTTAACTTGTAAGCACTATCTTTTAATTCGAAGGTAATCAAACATGTACATCAAGCCTCTAATACGTGGACACATGCCGCTGTGCCCCAGAGGTTGTTCACGGACGCGAATAACCATGCATTTACTCCCCCGAGAGGGGCAAATTAAAGCGGTTCTTTAGTGCGAGCAGTAAAACAACGTGCCTCACTTTCTCCTAGTTATCTTTTCGGATGTAGACATCCAACATGCACAAAATTGTTGAACTAATTCATTCCAATGCCAATCTAGCTGCATAAACTTGTATCCACATTGGAAGCTAATCAGCGGAGGGCTGTAGCAATGTGCGCGGTTTCAGATGGTGCTAATGTTCTCCCGTTCCTAAGCTATTTGCGCATAAATTGTCATTGCTGGTGTTGTAATAATACAGGATTTCGTGAAATTTGTTCCATTATCAGTCGCTGTCGTACGACTGGGGTGACAATTCCTGCTAACGTGAACTTGGTTTACAGGTTTCGTCAGACGTTACAGCTCATTTACAATGTCCACAGCGTGTCGAAGTGGGCAGACGCTTCTATTGCGAACTGAAATTGCCGTTGGGTTCACGCGGAAAGGGTCAAATACTGCGAGAGGGTTTGCCCAAGCAATTTTTCCAGTGGCCATGTAGGTTTATTTCTTTGTCCTCCTCCTCATTCGAAGTAGTCATATTTTGAGTGCAAGCATAGCACAGCACGCCGCTTGTTTCCCGTCCCAATTATGTGGCACAGGTGAATGAGCAAAGCGGATTCCACAGATAGTAATTGCGGCAAGTTCATAAATGCTCCACTCTCGAGTCGCATGCCGACGGGAAGAGTCTGTGCCACAAGACCTTGCTGGGCTGGTCCAAAGAATAAGCCTTACCATGATCAATGCGTGACTATTCTTAAGCCCTCATGGAAACCTTTTTGAAAATGCATGTTTTTACACGAGCCTTGTAGAAGGTCTGGTGTGTACAAAGGTATCCAAGCTTGGCAGGTAAAGTGGGCAAAGCTTTAGCTATCCAGAAGACAATATGGTGGAAGCAAAACTAATTGGACTAAGGGTTTGGTACATCAAACGCGGAATGTGAAAAATACTTCCACTTTCCGCCTTCATATCCTATCTATCAATCAAATTGGATATATTTGACCACCAGAACAAGCATAGATGCACAAACGCCTGATGAAAAATTTGATTATTCCAGCTATGATTGCATCCATTGAAAGAGGTGAAAGAATGTTAATGATGTGCCACCGAAACAGATACGGGGGCATTCTCCCATGATATGCATTTGATTATCCCTGTGCTTTAGTGGAAATCACCGCGCTTATCGGCGAAGGCTCTTTCAGCACGGTCTGGTCTAAAGGATGTCCCGTGAACGAGGTCGTTCTCTCCAACATCACGATCCAAACTCAAGGCCAGATCTCCGAATTGTACCTCAGCATACGGTCCCGCACTGATTTGCACATTTACGTAAGTAGGCGGAAACTGTTCTCTTTGAAGGGCTTCAAACTTTTTTAACTGAAATCACAACAAAGACGCCTTTGGTTGATATGTCCAAGCTTATGCTTCACTGTTTACACTAAAAAAGGTTATTAGATGGAAATCAAAATTGATGCTTAAATTTACGCATGAAAATAATTTGACTGCCATCTAGTCAACGCAGTAGAGCGACTGATGAAGACCCGCTTAGCTCCCTTCACCGAAGTGGTTAATGTTGGATTCCTTCCACACTTTTACAGGATGAGAGGAAAAATACGACATTTGTAATGGTTTAAATTCTAGAGGCGGAGGCAGTGGACACGCCGCCAATGCTTGGAATAAGTTCGTTCTTTACATTCTACAGCAGATTTGATCACTGCAACTCTGTTCCTGCATTCCCAGCAGAACTGTTCGTTTCAATTAAGCTAACTCACTTTTCTTACCATCGAACCCAGTGCACATCTAACTCTCTCGCTAACTAGTTTCCTTCTTTTCAGCTTTTGCATCCGTTTTGCACGTCATATGGTCAGCATTGGTTTCCTCAGATGAAATGCGCTGGCGCGCTGGGACAATCGCTTGTGGTAGTTAAGGTTCGTTTTAAGCCACTTCTCGTTGACCATTTCCCTTCATCAAGCAGCACGGGAGTCGTGGCTGGCAGCCCGAAACCCATGACTTTAGTCCGAGAATGACGTAATAGTTCTTAGAGTGTGCACTATCACTGAATTGGCTTCATCAAAAAACACCTTCGATTTCGCCACTAAGCATTGAAATTCGCCTTAAGATAATTCGTCAGGTGGAATGTGTTGGCGCTGCTTCAGTTTATGACAAATGCTATTTACTTTCCATTTTAGACCCAACTGACAAAGGAACTGGATCCAGGACGACGTCGAGTGGATTTCAAAAGCCCCTGGAATGTTCTACCTGGTTCTCGGTTAGCATTTCTAGCAGCCACATCGACTAGCAACTCGCCGCTTGAATGCCATGCTTCTACGCACTCCAGAAATCACACTGTTATTGTTAGTCTGCAACCTGGCGACGTGATAAGTCCAGCGGAAGCAAATGCCATCGAAAACAGTGTTAAGGTGCCAGATTATCATGCAACTTGACAAAACCTTAGTTAAAAACCCACTTACAAGTGCCTTCCAATATGCAAGACCCGTCAGAACTAGGAGCATTATGTACTCAAAATGGGATGTTTTAAGAGGTCTGTATCCTTTGCACTATTGTTTGCTGGAATGAGACTCACATCTCCGAACACCCTGGTGTGGAGCGATTATTTTTTTTAGACTAAGCTCCACTGGCATAGACCAATTCACTGTGGCATCCTGTGACCTGTGGTGCACAAGCTTCGCACATGCTTACCACTCCTGGGGCGATAATGGCCACCAACCAAAAGGAGAGGATGAGGCGTTCCATAGGTTGACAAAGTAGCTCAAAAATGACCACTAAGGCAGCAAGCTGAGAATAGATCACAAAGGCAAGGCAGTAAGTGGCGGTTAACCAGTTGTACAATCTGAAGCAATTACCTTCGTCTTATTAAACCTTACAGCCGCTTAACATCACACCATGCGTTACTCAACGTTTTCTGGGGTCATGAGTGATTGTGGGTTGGATTGTGGCGATGGTTATGCAGAAAAGCTGGGTCAGCACCGCACCTTGACACTAACATATAACGCCTTTGCGGCTGCCGGTGTTAAAAATACTTCGCCAACGACCCGTCCAAAAATTGCGACAACGCGAACGAAGCGCAGCTCACTAGCGCTATTCGGGACCGGAATATCTCTATTCAAATGAATGACGCTCGTTGAAGGACTCAACACGTTGGCAGGAGCTGCCGAATTCAAACAAACAACTTGTTAGCCCCCCGCCCCTCCCCTAGTTATGCAGTGTGCTCACATTTATTTCCTTATCCTTTAAGCGCTATCTTAAACAATTATTCCCTTTCTCTAATTGTGATTTTGTTTTTAGTTCCTTGCGTTCGTTTACCAAACGAACTATGCGTTCAAATTTTATCTTCGTTATGAGACGCCCGGAATACGACGAGTGATGGTGATTCTTCAGCCTGAGAACGATGTTGGCACTGTTGGACAGAGGCGTTTGGTCGAAGATCTGGTTGAAATCCAGAAATCATCCGCCCTATTTTATTTGGCGAAAGATGATTATCCGTGTTGTGAGAAAACTGTCATAGAGCTCTATCCACAAGAATATGGTAGGTCTTACAGCATTTTGCGCATTGTGTTTGCCTTCCCATGTCCCTTACTTTGATTTTGTGCTTGCAGAACTAAAGAACTTAACCCGATTTTACTGGAATCTTCTGTGTCTGAATGAACAACAAGCACAAACCACCAGTCCAATGCTTGAAGTACTTTCTCCGACACATACAGCCTGCCAAATAGAGATTGCCATCAAGGTTGGGGCTCATCTCGTACAGATGATTCGCAAATCCCTCACTTTCCATCCTCATTCACAGACGGTGAGTTGGGCCGGGAGCTAATTCTACAACATACGTGTGCGCAGCTGTGATCCTTTAACATGTCTAGGAAGGGACAATAATTCATTGAAGCAGGGCATACTGTTCATCGTCAATATGCCAAATAATTGAGAGTCCGCCAAGCGGAAGTGGCACCCGAGTCTTGTGGCGAAGTCCCTGAGTGAAAAACCGACTTAATCAAAGTTAACTGAGGGAAGCTTTCTCTCTTCTCGAATTCCTTTGTTTTTCTAGAATAAGCTCTCCTACGAGCCCTTTTCGGCAGATGTCAGTCTCTTTGCTAAAGAAGCCAGCAAATCCATCGAATTTGAATCCAATCAAGGTGCAATTTTCTGCAACCAACCCATCCGTTTTGAGGTCTCTGAGTTCGTGAACATGGCTACCAATGCCTCCGTTGTTGTCACGCACAAGGTGTCGGCTACTTTCGACTTCGTCACTGTGTCCTTCAAGCATCCCGCCCTCCATTCGTTCCAGGAGGTACAAACGACACCAACACCATCAGAATATCATCCTTTCATGCCCTACTCATTTGCCACCATAAAGCGTTCGTATATTACTGATGTTCACTGTAAAATATGGAAAGGACTTGCTCAGCGCTGATAGCTTTGGATATGCAGCAAACTTATGTTGATAAGCAAAACTGGTTCAAGGGCAACTTTTGCTCAATTTTTGTTTGGTTCCACTGCAAATTGCACAGTTCTTATTTTATTCGAATTTCCACAGTTGTACACGATGCGACCCTATCCATGAGCACATTGGCTGATTTCAAATGCAAACTCTAACTTTGTCGCATTTTTAGGCTGGAACTTATCTGCTTCAATCAGTAATGACTAGATCCAGTGCAGCAAGTTTCTCCTACCACTCCATCAGGATTAGGCCACGCCTTTCTGAAGTAGTTATCGGTCTTCGGGAAAGCATCTTGGAAGCAGGCATCGGCAGTATTCTCTTCGTCACCTATGAGTCAATGTCACGGAGGACGTGCATTTGTGTGGATCAGGGTGATGGCCGATTTGTCGTTCGGCCTCCGAAAGACCGTGCCCCCGGCTCGTACTGCTGTCCAAAAACTGCGTTTGTGGTGGATGACGAATCCAGCGCAGCACTGGCCTGCCTACCACTGTTGTATCGCGTGGCCGGGACGTACAACCTAACAATTGCAGTTGGGGATCTGCAGGAGTTCATGACAGTGAGAACCATGAATTTAACCGTTACTAAGCGCAGTCAACCATGCAAGCCATGGGTTCGCTTTAGCGATCCCGACCTGCGAAACCCTCACCATCCCGTGGTTTTATTCTTTACCGAGCAATACACCATTTATTGTGATGTTTATATCGCAAATAAGAGCTGTTTCATCAATCGGAGCTATGCGTGGCGCGTGTGGCTTATTAATGCAAACAACACAATGGATATGAATTTGGTCATCGAGATTGACACAGGCTCCTTGGCAAGACTTCATATTCAGCCACGATCACTGCTTCCAGGATTCTACTATGTGAGTTTGAGTGTCCGCGATCAGCATGCCGATGGACGAAAAGAAACAGTGCACGTGGATGATGGCTATTTCCGGATTATTCCCACGCCACTGATAATTCGTCTCCTCAATACATCAATGTCTCGAGTCTCTATCTCGCAGGAATCACAAGATGTGTGCTTGCGTCCGGAGGTCTACTCACTTATAACCAGCAATGAGGGAGAACTGCAGGCAAGCCAATGCTTTGCTGTACTCACTTGGTTGCACAGACATTTCTCGAGTGGAACATCACATGCGCTCTCGAAGGTGCTGTGAATAACAGAACGGAGTGTGGCATTGCAGGATTTCCATCGAAAGAAGGCAGCATCTGCATACCAACAAAGTGTTTTCTGCCTCATCACATCTACAAATTCATTGCAGTTGGAAGGACTCACTCTCAAGTTGGCACAGGACAAATCGAAGTGGTTATAGAGTTTTCGAAGCCGCTAGGAATCAGAATCCGGTATCATGTTTGCAGGACTTGCAAATTAAACGCACTTCATTCTATCCTCCCTACGCTGAGCTGATGCTAATGTCACGAGCTGTGTATCATCTCTCAAACAGCACTTTTAGGCCCACACTCTAGGTGAACACTTGCTGTGATCAAAGGGAAGGCTTGAAAGGAAACTCAAACTAATTTTCAACAGCAATGCATTCGCCCTTGACACAACGTAGCATTTGTTCTCCATTTTTAATTGTAGCATGCTTTCTTGGCACGGTTTTGGATGGCAGTGGTTTTGCAATGGAAAATTAACCATGTCTATAAAGATGCCATCTGAGAATGCATAATGGTTCTGATTTGAAGCCCCGTAAAGCCGGATCTCCTGTGGGAAGGTTTTGGTGTCCATGGCGCCTATGTAAGCGCCAACGTCACTTTGGTGCTGAAAGGGCTGTGTTCGGAGGAGTGTCCAAGGCCCTACCAATGGAGAATTTTCGAGGTGCGTGGGGAGAACAACGTGAATGAGCTAGTACCGGAGACCTTGCGATCAGCTGTAAAAGGTTTGTGATTTTCCTTGTTGCTCAGTGGTTTGCACGTTACTCACGTCGATGCCATGACCAAATTGACGTTTGTAACATATAACCTCTCCTTGTGGCAGCCACGTGGAATGCTGGTATCTACTGCCTTTTGTTCCTTGGAGAAAACCAGGATTGTTTTTGAGACATTATGTGAAGGTATGAAACGAAATTAATTCTGATACTAAAGTACGCCTTGGCCAGTGCAAGCCTGCTTTGCAGCTGCTTATTGTGTCGTTCGAGAATTCTGTTTACTGCAGAACATGCCTAAACGAGTGCATTTGGCACCTGGTTATGATCCCACAGCTAGTTTATCCTCTATCGTTAAGTTCGTTTTTTTAGGTGCTGGGGTCTAATAGCAGTGAAGGTGGGGATCCCTCAAAATGTAAATCATCGCATACATGAGGGAAGCATAAACAAACGTAGGCCTGCTTTGATGAGAGTCTGCATGCGGTGAAGAGTTGTTATCAGTTGATTAAGAGGTCTTTGCATCTTTTGGACATGGTCACAACTTGCGCTTATTTATCATCGTGGCACCCCAAGATCTATCGGAGTAAGTGGTGGAGCATGCCAAAGAAGACGAAAACAAATTACTGATGATGAGCTCAATGGTCATAGGAATGAGCAGGTCGCGACAAAAGGCCTGTGGTGACACAAGTAGGGAGAGCGTGACAACCTCGTTACCGCTTTGAATTAAAGGCAAACAAAGTCAGGTAAGAGCTAATGAATAATCAAACTCGACTATTTTTGGCGGTTAGGCATGTTCGCTGCAAAAAAGGCTGATTTGGGATGGAGTAATAGTCAGAAGAACTTATGTAAACTTGCATTCTTATCTTTACAGCCACACAATTTAATGTTACCGCTGCAGCTTTATTTCGCAGGTCAATCATGCACACCTAAAAAGACCTCTACGTCTGAAAACCTAAACCCGAGAAAAATGTCTGCCATTGCTTTCAGGCTGGAAGGACGAGACCCTTGTCATTCGGAGCGCTGTTTTTGTGAAACACTTGGAACAAGTGGCAGAGACGGAATCCGGATTTCTCCGCGTCTGCTTCAGCGCTGGTAGCTGTGCCAGCAATGCCCGCCCATTAAATTGCCGCAACTTTGTTCCTGTTGGACTGCCATGGGGTCACACATGTGAGAGTAATGCCTCGACACGAATACGATATGACAAAAGTGTCTGCATATTCTGCAAAACCCCCGAAGGTGCTCTGCCTCCCCGATTTCGATATGACGGTAGGAGGCAGTATCTTCCTCATAGTGCGATTCGGCCACACTGCTGTAAACCGAGCTAGGTAGCCGTCAAGACGCGAGACCCCATGTCACCAGCGCACTAGCGACCCAGTAATTGAAGAGACACAACCATTGCCTTGTCTTAGTGTTGGTATCGGCATCTTCCGTTGTTCTTCATGTATTCGCATCCCAACACCAGTTGTTCATGAAACAAGACACTCGATTAAGCCAGGATGGTCCAATGCAAAGGTAGGACCTGAATCAAGGTTAGCAAGAGACGCCATGAACGCATCCTTGTGTCGCATTGTGTTTACATTGTGTTTGCAATGCATTCAAACATTCCACCTTTGAGCAACTGACGCCACATGGTAAACACACTCCAACCACTTTTATCCCTCCTGAAAGTCGATAACTCACAATGGAGTCCTGAACTGAAAGATAAAACTCCAACTTGATGATCAAATACCTCGAATAAGTTGTAAAATTCACTTCACCCTAATTTTTTTGCCGTTTGGCGCATTGATCCTCAAATTGAAAGGCCTGTTGTTCAACAGGAATGGAGTTTCGATCCTCCATCAGCCATAAATTGCCACGATTTAACCACTCTGCAACCATGAGCAAAGCAGCCAGATCACTAGTTTGTCGTCAGCCCACTCCAGGATGGTGCCTGAGCATGCGTGCTTGGGCTCTTTACCAGAGCAGACACTAAATGGTCTTCTGGAAATTTGTTTGCCTGCTGCGAGTGCGAGTGAAGAAGGCCTGTTAGGGTGGCATGAGAGAAGTAGGACTGGTGAAGAAAGCCAACCATCGTGGTGCTTTTCACCTCCTTCATTCATATTGCTAGGTTAGGTTTGACCTTATGGCAATAAGCAGTGCACACAAAGTACATTCCCCACGTGAATCGGTTGACCGAAATTGATTGGGCAACAATGAAACGCTCTAAAATTGTGGATTTAGTATGCTCTTGTCGTCTTTTGATGCAGTTGGGGATTTTTCGGCGCGCTCAACAATCGCTACCTCGTATGTTCCGCATTTCTGCACCACTCTTCCCTATTCCAACGCAGATCTTTACTACTTCGTCCGCATCTATGGACAATATGGCAGTTATGTGGAACAACGCTTCGGTCCAATGAGGGTAAGCATCTGAAGCATTCCAATGTGCCAATGTATGCCGAATGAACGAAATCATGGCGCTACAAGCCAATTCCTTTCAGTTATATAGAGGCCCTCTTATTTGTTGCAAATCATGGAGTAAGTGCTCCACCGGCTCGAAATTAATGGATGAGCTTAGCCTGGTCTCCGTTTATTGACTGCCAATGGACTTCAGTTTAGAGCTCACCTAGACTTCGCAGTTGACTATGGCAAACACTGCGAGTTGATGTGATAATGCTACATATGAGTATGCTCGTGATCTTCAGTCTTCACAACTCCTACGCAAGGACTTGTCTTGTGGATTCTACCCAAGAACTTTGCTTATGCTAGCCATTATCACTCTTCACTCCGCTGTCCAGTGGAAGCATCACCACTAAGTAGGGCAGCTCATCAACTTTGAAGGCTTACTTGAGACTGCCTGAGGTGACTCCGTGTGTCTCAGCATTACTTAGGACAGTACCATGCTGCGTAAAATATTCAGCCATCACTTGTTCCTATTTCATATGGACCATCCAACATCGTTGAATTGCTGATGGTTCATTGGACTGAGCTGAGGTGTGGTTGTAGTGATCGAGAGCCCTTGTACTTGCCTGAACGCACCAATGAGGTCATCTCTCACATCTGTGGGCAGCTCAAATGCCTGATGCTGTTTCGACTTTAGATGGAGCGGCTCACTAATGAAGACATTTTCACGGTGGTTGCCAGTGCAACTTTGGGCCCGAAGGAGTCGGAGGTCGAGAGGCAACTGGCAAGTAAAGGGATGAACGAAATTTCCAGAGTCGTCCAATCACTCGCTGCCCTCATAGGCGCTGCCCAGCACATCGCACTGGAAGGTACGCCTCCCAGCACGATGCTTATCTCATCGCATAAAAGCTTTACCAGTCCTAATTCTGTGCTTCTCTTTCCGCTCATCAACTGCAGTTCACGAAACCCCCCAATTCGAAGACGAGGTGGTGAGTGGTTTCGTTAAAGTTCTAAGACATCACGGCATGCCCATCATTCTGTCCCCTTTAGTGGGCACCAAAACAACTCTCATTTTACAACAGTTAGCAGCACTTATAATAAGAGAGAGTGATGCCCAAAAAGTTGTGCACACTTTGCAGTACATTTCAACCTGGTGAGATGAAAGTGTGCACAAAGAGTTCTATGCTATTTCACAACATTTCTGACTTCATGTTAGCTTTAAGCCTTGGAATCACCAGTTAATTTGGAGTTCCTCTTTTGTGCCTGCACATGCTTTCCATACATTGCACTTCTCAGACATCACCTTGCGTGCAATAAAAGATTGTTTCTCTGACTTCTAACCAAGGTCAAAAGGATGTGCTCGGTAAACGTCAGCACTGGTTGGCGTCCCATCAGCTTAATTCCACCTCTTAATTTGAATTGAAGAACTAATCAAGCGATTGTGCGAACAAAATGATTTGCCTGAATACAATTTTGCTTTTAGGCACTGGGAAAATTCCGCGATGCCAATGCAAAGGTTTGTTTCGGTATTTTCAACTGCGATTATCTTGGAAGTTTGCAGCACCGGCTGCCAAATATATAATTAAGGATAAAAAACTGAGTCTTACTGCTGATCATGCATAGACGCAGACATGATAACGTGGCTTGCATTCGCGCCAATTCAGCTGCCAACCTGTCCTCTTAGTTAAGAGAGTGGCTGCTGGGGGAAGGGAAGTTGCGTTGTGGCACTTCGGGCACCAAAGCAGTCCTTATCGAAAACCGCAAACAGTGCTTGGTGCTTATTGAACTCAATTGCGTCGCCTTAATACGCAGCTAACTGTACCAACTCAACGCCCACATGGCAGGCCTATTTATATTTGCACACAATCGTGACTTTGACAGGGTTGTCTACATTGCATTCACTATCTCGAGTAATCGCAGAGGCTGTGGCGTTGATTGTTGCCTTTTGGATGACAGTAATTAGCGGTGTTATTGCAAACCTTCTCAAGCTTGACGTCCTATTTACTGTGCGGATTAGCAATAAAGGAACAGGATTGGCAGCCTCCTCATTGGACACCAGCAGGTCGGATGCGTTTTGGCAAATGATGGAAGACAGTAAAGAGCTTATTAAATTTTGCAGGTTTTGGGCAAATTGTCGGCCGCGGTGTTGCAGAGCATTGAGATTGTGGACTCCTCATCGCTGTTCCTGAGCATTTCCAACCTCCTCGCCTTGACGTCAACTGCCATGGATCTGCCAGATGAAGCACAATCCCATGTGGTGGCTTTGCTGCAGATGCTCACGGAGAAATTCATCCCAATCACTAATTCACTGTCAGATGAGGAGGTTCTCCAGCTGATCTCTCAAGTCGCCGTTGCTGAAATGAGGATGATGGAAGTTGGTCAAGCATTTATGTGATTAGTCATCCGTCATGTGTGCGGTGCTCAGGTAAACTCAGGCTGGGTAGACTTGTAGGCAGAAAGGGAATGAAAGAGGGTAAATGGCGAACTGGTCTTCTTTCTTCTCCAAAATCAACCACCCTGCAGTCTTCGACCGATAGTCGCAGAGCAGCTTAAAAATGGAGGAATCGCCGGGTAGCATAATTTACGCAACCGCCACTGTCCCAGTGACCAACGTGGGCTCACGGATAAGTTGAGGTCTCGGTTGCACATCCATCCTTTCACTACCTTTATAATCAGTTGGTGGGAAATTGGGTGTCTCGTGCATCACCCGCAAATTTGTGGGCACCAGCACTGCACTGGTCAGGCTATGTATGTGATGGGTTGTGGGTGGATGACGGCAGAGATCTGGCAACTGTGCGCTGCTTCAAGCACTGCATCTAACCAGCCTTCACAACCGTCATTGCTGGCTAGTCTGCAAGAATGAAGCTCACTGCTCGCCACATAGTCTTTGTCCCCATCGTCCGTACCCCTCTAAATAAAGCTTTCGCAATGGATTCCACGTCTTCGAGATTGGCCAATTGGGTGAATTTAGACATACTGGAAGTGGCACGGTGGTCAGTAGAGACAGAAAAATAACTCTGGATGGATAGCTCGGTTCCCTGCTGGAGGGGATCGATTGCGCAGCAAACATACGAATGACCAACTCTTTGTTTGCCAGCTAATACTTTGGCAGTTCTGAACTTTCACACTCCATGCGACTGAATATTTCGGTCCTTTGGGGGCTGAAGTGGATTGTTGCCAACTCGCTGAAATCAACTGCTCAAGTCTGTTACCGTTCGCTCAAAGCACCCTTACTAATGCTTCCGAATAACCGCACGGCCCACGTGGCTAGCATTTATTGGGAAATAGGGTGGACAGGAAAGCAAAAGGGGGTCCTTAGCTGAGTGTTAACTTCTGACCTCATTGGCAAATTAACCACCGGCTTTTGCATTTCACTGACTAGTCTATCAATGCACTACTCTCTTTCAGGGATTGAAACTTCAGTTGAACTCACCATTGCCCTTTGAAGTCAGCGCACCACAAAGTGTAGGGGACTACGATACTGACATCGACAGTGAAGGCAAGTTGGTTTACCTCGGCATGCACACGACGCACATGCCAAACAAAGTGTTAGTTAGCAAACCAAAACTGTTCGTGAGAGGCCGAGGTGAACTGCTCCATCCAATGCGTAGATACACAGGCGTGTACAACTAGCGTTTCCGATTTCGTTTTAGAAGCTGTTGATAATGTGCCGGAGAGACGAGACCATTCCACCATCATCAATGTTGAGATGAAGCAAAAGCAACATGTATGCAGACACATTATATTTCGACTTTTTTTAAGCTAGCCTCATTTATGCACCTGCCAGGCAAACTATTGTTTTGAAAGTTGTGCATTTTTTGTCCGATGCTTTGTTTCACAGTCGCAGATGGTGTGGAAGCGATCGGCGAATTGAACGCCGCACTGGCAGGCGCCATGGAGCTCGGCACAACTACATATTTGGCCGCAACATCCAGTAAAGGTGGATCCATGCACTTTTTGAAGATCTCCAATCGTCTTCAACTCTACAAGGCTGCCGCAAAGCTCAACCAACTCTCCTGCTCCTCATTTTCAGTTCGTGAACTGGCCGGCATTCTAAGGGAATTTGGTACCATTACCATTCAGGTACGTCGATGTTGAATGTGCCATTACATCTGCATTAACAGAAACATAAAGGATTCCAACCTGTTGAGACCACTTCTCTGAGTGTTCGTTGTGTTAGTGAGCAGGAGCTGTATGGGGTACCCCTTGAATCCCAAATATCGTCCCATGCCTAGTCATGCGATCACCTCGTTGCCATCTGAAACGCGTGCCTAGTCCAGTGAGCACAGCAGAGAAATTGCTCATTTACGAAGACAAGTGACTGCCAAGCTAATAGGGATTACCGTGGAATTCCCTAAGTACCCGGTGGCGTGACGAAGACGAACACCTTGCCATTTGTGATTTCAATTGCAGTGCACCATTACCATGACGAATGTGTACTCCTTTGGAAACACGGACATCAGACACGTGCCCGAGGCATCGGAGACGATAACTCTCTCCGTCTATTCCAATGGAAGGCCTCTAGAAATTAGGAATCGTGACAAACCATTCAAGATTCGCCTATACAAGGCAAGCTGCTTCTTTCAATCCGACCTAGTGGAAGGGCGATTCACTTTTCCGACTCTCACATTACTTTATGCTTTCCTCAAAGTTCTGCCTTAAGCGGAAGTGGCAGTGTGCGACAAGTAGGTGAGTGACTTTGTTTAAGCAATTAATGCAAAGGAGCTGGAATGGCTCGTGATTCCCTAGTAGTTCAGTTCAGTTATAATTGAGGGCTGATAGTTGGATCGCACGTGCTTCCGCATCGGGTCACGGTTGCGTTTGCCACAATGAGCTCCAATGGCTGCATGCGGAGGACAGACGATGCACGATTGTACCTGTTGAGGAGGAGAGACTCGCGTAAACTTTGCGTCGCCTCCATGGCAGCTTGGAAACAAGTAGTCTATATTGTTGCGCCAGAAGACCTTAGCCCGTCAGTTCATAAGATTCAGCTGTGCTTGCGGTCTCCTCACGAAATCATTCCCAAGTGAATAACTATTCTCAAAATGCACATCATTATGATCCAAAGGCTAGACAGTGAAATCAAAAAGTGTCATCGTTATTGCAGAACCACGATTTTAATTATCCCAAGTACACAACGGGACTTGAGGGTGATGAAGAAGTCCGACTGCCTGACGCCGTGATTGCTGTGGATGGGAGTAGAGTGTACGAACCTCTCATCATGTTCAACTACCTCATAGAGGATTTGATGTGGCCTTCAGTTTGGAGTTCCAGGCACAT
>CM043731.1:13741800-13816139 GCA_023968675.1 Taenia pisiformis | reverse complement strand
CCTGCCAAATAGAGATTGCCATCAAGGTTGGGGCTCATCTCGTACAGATGATTCGCAAATCCCTCACTTTCCATCCTCATTCACAGATGGGTGAGTTGGGCGGGAGCTAATTCTAAAACACACGTGCGCAGCTGTGATCCTTTAACATGTCTAGGAAGGGACAATAATTCATTGCAGCAGGGCATACTGTTCATCGTCAATATGCCAAATAATTGAGAGTCCGCCAAGCGGAAGTGGCACCCGAGTCTTGTGGCGAAGTCCCTGAGTGAAAAACCGACTTAATCAAAGTTAACTGAGGGAAGCTTCTCTCTTCTCGAATTCCTTTGTTTTCTAGAATAAGCTCTCCTACGAGCCCTTTTCGGCGAGATGTCAGTCTCTTTGCTAAAGAAGCCAGCAAATCCATCGAATTTGAATCCAATCAAGGTTGCAATTTTCTGCAACCAACCCATCCGTTTTGAGGTCTCTGAGTTCGTGAACATGGCTACCAATGCCTCCGTTGTTGTCACGCACAAGGTGTCGGCTACTTTCGACTTCGTCACTGTGTCCTTCAAGCATCCCGCCCTCCATTCGTTCCAGGAGGTACAAACGACACCAACACCATAAGAATATCATCCTTTCATGCCCTACTCATTTGCCACCATAAAGCGTTCGTATATTACTGATGTTCACTGTAAAATATGGAAAGGACTTGCTCAGCGCTGATAGCTTTGGATATGCAGCAAACTTATGTTGATAAGCAAAACTGGTTCAAGGGCAACATTTGCTCACTTTTTGTTTGGTTCCACTGCAAATTGCACAGTTCTTATTTTATTCGAATTTCCACAGTTGTACACGATGCGACCCTATCCATGAGCACATTGGCTGATTTCAAATGCAAACTCTAACTTTGTCGCATTTTTAGGCTGGAACTTATCTGCTTCAATCAGTAATGACTAGATCCAGTGCAGCAAGTTTCTCCTACCACTCCATCAGGATTAGGCCACGCCTTTCTGAAGTGGTTATCGGTCTTCGGGAAAGCATCTTGGAAGCAGGCATCGGCAGTATTCTCTTCGTCACCTATGAGTCAATGTCACGGAGGACGTGCATTTGTGTGGATCAGGGTGATGGCCGATATTGTCGTTCGGCCTCCGAAAGACCATGCCCCCGGCTCGTACTGCTGTCCAAAAACTGCGTTTGTGGTGGATGACGACTCCAGCGCAGCACTTGGCCTGCCTACCACTGTTGTATCGCGTGGCCGGGACGTACAACCTAACAATGCAGTTGGGGATCTGCAGGAGTTCATGACAGTGAGAACCATGAATTTAACCGTACTAAGCGCAGTCAACCATGCAAGCCATGGGTTCGCTTTAGCGATCCCAACCTGCGAAACCCTCACCATCCCGTGGTTTTATTCTTTACTGAGCAATACACCATTATTGTGATGTTTATATCGCAAATAAGAGCTGTTCCATCAATCGGAGCTATGCGTGGCGCGTGTGGCTTATTAATGCAAACAACACAATGGATATGAATTTGGTATCGAGATTGACACAGGCTCCTTAGCAAGACTTCATATTCAGCCACGATCACTGCTTCCAGGATTCTACTATGTGAGTTTGAGTGTCCGCGATCAGCATGCCGATGGACGAAAAGAAACAGTGCACGTGGATGATGGCTATTTCCGGATTATTCCCACGCCACTGATAATTCGTCTCCTCAATACATCAATGTCTCGAGTCTCTATCTCGCAGGAATCACAAGATGTGTGCTTGCGTCCGGAGGTCTACTCACTTATAACCAGCAATGAGGGAGAACTGCAGGCAAGCCAATGCTTTGCTGTACTCACTTGGTTGCACAGATATTTCTCGAGTGGAACATCACATGCGCTCTCGAAGGTGCTGCGAACAACAGAACGGAGTGTGGCATTGCAGGATTTCCATCGAAAGAGGGCAGCATCTGCATACCAACAAAGTGTTTTCTGCCTCATCACATCTACAAATTCATTGCAGTTGGAAGGACTCACTCTCAAGTTGGCACAGGACAAATCGAAGTGGTTATAGAGTTTTCGAAGCCGCTAGGAATCAGAATCCGGTATCATGTTTGCAGGACTTGCAAATTAAACGCACTTCATTCTATCCTCCCTACGCTGAGCTGATGCTAATGTCACGAGCTGTGTATCATCTCTCAAACAGCATTTTTAGGCCCACACTCTAGGTGAACACTTGCTGTGATCAAAGGGAAGGCTTGAAAGGAAACTCAAACTAATTTTCAACAGCAATGCATTCGCCCTTGACACAACGTAGCATTTGTTCTCCATTTTTAATTGTAGCATGCTTTCTTAGCACGGTTTTGGATGGCAGTGGTTTTGCAATGGAAAATTAACCGTGTCTATAAAGATGCCATCTGAGAATGCATAATGGTTCTGATTTGAAGCCCCGTAAAGCCGGATCTCCTGTGGGAAGGTTTTGGTGTCCATGGCGCCTATGTAAGCGCCAACGTCACTTTGGTGCTGAAAGGGCAGTGTTCGGAGGAGTGTCCAAGGCCCTACCAATGGAGAATTTTCGAGGTGCGTGGGGAGAACAACGTGAATGAGCTAGTACCGGAGACCTTGCGATCAGCTGTAAAAGGTTTGTGATTTTCCTTGTTGCTCAGTGGTTTGCACTTTACTCACGTCGATGCCATGACCAAATTGACGTTTGTAACATATAACCTCTCCTTGTGGCAGCCACGTGGAATGCTGGTATCTACTGCCTTTTGTTCCTTGGAGAAAACCAGGATTGTTTTTGAGACATTATGTGAAGGTATGAAACGAAATTAATTCTGATACTAAAGTACGCCTTGGCCAGTGCAAGCCTGCTTTGCAGCTGCTTATTGTGTCGTTCGAGAATTCTGTTTACTGCAGAACATGCCTTAACGAGTGCATTTGGCACCTGGTTATGATCCCACTGCTAGTTTATCCTCTATCGTTAAGTTCGTTTCTTAGGTGCTGGGGTCTAATAGCAGTGAAGGTGGGGATCCCTCAAAATGTAAATCATCGCATACATGAGGGAAGCATAAACAAACGTAGGCCTGCTTTGATGAGAGTCTGCATGCGGTGAAGAGTTGTTATCAGTTGATTAAGAGGTCTTTGCATCTTTTGGACATGGTCACAACTTGCGCTTATTTATCATCGTGGCACCCCAAGATCTATCGGAGGAAGTGGTGGAGCATGCCAAAGAAGACGAAAACAAATTACTGATGATGAGCTTAATGGTCATAGGAATGAGCAGGTCGCGACAAAAGGCCTGTGGTGACACAAGTAGGGAGAGCGTGACAACCTCGTTACCGCTTTGAATTAAAGGCAAACAAAGTCAGGTAAGAGCTAATAAATAATCAAACTCGACTATTTTTGGCGGTTAGGCATGTTCGCTGCAAAAAAGGCTGATTTGGGATGGAGTAATAGTCAGAAGAACTTATGTAAACTTGCATTCCTATCTTTACAACCACACAATTTAATGTTACCGCTGCAGCTTTATTTCGCAGGTCAATGATGCACACCTAAAAAGACCTCTACGTCTGAAAACCTACATCCGAGAAAAATGTCTGCCATTGCTTTCAGGCTGGAAGGACGAGACCCTTGTCATTCGGAGCGCTGTTTTTGCCAAACACTTGGAACAAGTGGCAGAGACGGAATCCGGATTTCTCCGCGTCTGCTTCAGCGCTGGTAGCTGTGCCAACAATGCCCGCCCATTAAATTGCCGCAACTTTGTTCCTGTTGGACTGCCATGGGGTCACACATGTGAGAGTAATGCCTCGACACGAATACGATATGACAAAAGTGTCTGCATATTCTGCAAAACCCCCGAAGGTGCTCTGCCTCCCCGATTTCGATATGACGGTAGGAGGCAGTATCTTCCTCATAGTGCGATTCGGCCACACTGCTGTAAACCGAGCTAGGTAGCCGTCAAGACGCGAGACCCCATGTCACCAGCGCACTAGCGACCCAGTAAATGAAGAGACACAACCATTGCCTTGTCTTAGTGTTGGTATCGGCATCTTCCGTTGTTCTTCATGCATTCGCATCCCAACACCAGTTGTTCATGAAACAAGACACTCGATTAAGCTAGGATGGTCCAATGCAAAGGTAGGACCTGAATCAAGGTTAGCAAGAGACGCCATGAACGCATCCTTGTGTCGCATTGTGTTTACAACTTGCAGTAAGAGAATGCATTCAAACATTCCACCTTTGAGCAACTGACGCCACATGGTAAACACACTCCAAACACTTTTATCCCTCCTGAAAGTCGATAACTCACAATGGAGTCCTAAACTGAAAGATAAAACTCTAACTTGATGATCAAATACCTCGAATAAGCTGTAAAATTCACTTCACCCTAATTTTTTTGCCGTTTGGCGCATTGATCCTCAAATTGAAAGGCCTGTTGTCCAACAGGAATGGAGTTTCGATCCTCCATCAGCCATAAATTGCCACGATTTAACCACTCTGCAACCATGAGCAAAGCAGCCAGATCACTAGTTTGTCGTCAGCCCACTCCAGGATGGTGCATGAGCATGCGTGCTTGGGATCATTACCAGAGCAGACACTAAATGGTCTTCTGGAAATTTGTTTGCCTGCTGCGAGTGCGAGTGAAGAAGGCCTGTTAGGGTGGCATGAGAGAAGTAGGACTGGTGAAGAAAGCCAACCATCGTGGTGCTTTTCACCTCCTTCATTCATATTGCTAGGTTAGGTTTGACCTTATGGCAAAAAGCAGTGCACACAAAGTACATTCCTCACGTGAATCGGTTGACCGAAATTGATTGAGCAACAATGAAACGCTCTAAAAATTTGGAATTACTATGCTCTTGTCGTCTTTTGATGCAGTTGGGGATTTTTCGGCGCGCTCAACAATCGCTACCTCGTATGTTCCGCATTTCTGCACCACTCTTCCCTATTCCAACGCAGATCTTTTCTACTTCGTCCGCATCTATGGACAATATGGCAGTTATGTGGAACAACGCTTCGGTCCAATGAGGGTAAGCATCTGAAGCATTCCAATGTGCCAATATAAGCGGAATGAACGAAATCATGGCGCTACAAGCCAATTCCTTTCAGTTATATAGAGGCCCTCTTATTTGTTGCAAATCATGGAGTAAGTGCTCCACCGGCTCGAAATTAATGGATGAGTTTAGCCTGGTCTCCGTTTATTGACTGCCAATGGACTTCAGTTTAGAGCTCACCTAGGCTTCGCAGTTGACTATGGTAAACACTGCGAGTTGATGTGATAATGCTACATATGAGTATGCTCGTGATCTTCAGTCTTCACAACTCCTACGCAAGGACTTGTCTTATGGATTCTACCCAAGGACTTTGCTTATGCTAGCCATTATCACTCTTCACTCTGCTGTCCAGTGGAAGCATCACCACTGAGTAGGGCAGCTCATCAACTTTGAAGGCTTACTTGAGACTGCCTGAGGTGACTCCGTGTGTCTCAGCATTACTTAGGACAGTACCATGCTGCGTAAAATATTCAGCCATCACTTGTTCCTATTTCATATGGACCATCCAACATCGTTGAATTGCTGATGGTTCATTGGACTGAGCTGAGGTGTGGTTGTAGTGATCGAGAGCCCTTGTACTTGCCTGAACGCACCAATGAGGTCATCTCTCACATCTGTGGGCAGCTCAAATGCCTGATGCTGTTTCGACTTTAGATGGAGCGGCTTACTAATGAAGACATTTTCACGGTGGTTGCCAGTGCAACTTTGGGCCCGAAGGAGTCGGAGGTCGAGAGGCAACTGGCAAGTAAAGGGATGAACGAAATTTCCAGAGTCGTCCAATCACTCGCTGCCCTCATAGGGGCTGCCCAGCACATCGCACTGGAAGGTACGCCTCCCAGCACGATGCTTATCTCATCGCATAAAAGCTTAACCAGTCCTAATTCTGTGCTTCTCTTTCCGCTCATCAACTGCAGTTCACGAAACCCCCAAATTCGAAGACGAGGTGGTGAGTGGTTTCGTTAAAGTTCTAAGACATCACGGCATGCCCATCATTCTGTCCCCTTCAGTGGGCACCAAAACATCTCTCATTTTACAATAGTTAGCAGCGCTGATAATAAGAGAGAGTGATGCCCAAAGGGTTGTGCACACTTTGCAGTACATTTCAACCTGGTGAGATGAAAGTGTGCACAAAGAGTTCTATGCTATTTCACACCATTTCTGACTTCATGTTAGCTTTAAGCCTTGGAATCACCAGTTAATTTGGAGTTCCTCTTTTGTGCCTGCACATGCTTTCCATACATTGCACTTCTCAGACATCACCTTACGTGCAATAAAAGATTGTTTCCCTGACTTCTAACCAAGGTCAAAAGGATGTGCTCGGTAAACGTCAGCACTGGTTGGCGTCCCATCAGCTTAATTCCACCTCTTAATTTGAATTGAAGAACTAATCAAGCGATTGTGCGAACAAAATGATTTGCCTGAATACAATTTTGCTTTTAGGCACTGGGCAAATTCCGCGATGCCAATGCAAAGGTTTGTTTCGGTATTTTCAACTGCGATTATCTTAAAAGTTTGCAGCACCGGCTGCCAAATATATAATTAAGGATAAAAATCTGAGTCTTACTGCTGATCATGCATAGACGCAGACATGATCACGTGGCTTGCATTCGCGCCAATTCAGCTGCCAACCTGTCCTCTTAGTTAAGAGAGTGGCTGCTGGGGGAAGGGAAGTTGCGTTGTGGCACTTCGGGCACCAAAGCAGTCCTTATCGAAAACCGCAAACAGTGCTTGGTGCTTATTGAACTCAATTGCGTCGCCTTAATACGCAGCTAACTGCACCAACTCAACGCCCGCATGGCAGGCCTATTAATATTTGCACACAATCGTGACTTTGACAGGGTTGTCTTCATTGCATTCACTATCTCGAGTAATCGCAGAGGCTGTGGCGTTGATTGATTGCCTTTTGGATGACAGTAATTGGCGGTGTTATTGCAAACCTTCTCAAGCTTGACGTCCTATTTACTGTGCGGATTAGCAATAAAGGAACGGATTGGCAGCCTCCTCATTGGACACCAGCAGGTCAGATGCGTTTTGGCAAATGATGGAAGACGGTAAAGAGCTTATTAAATTTTGCAGGTTTTGGGCAAATTGTCGGCCGCGGTGTTGCAGAGCATCGAGATTGTGGACTCCTCATCGCTGTTCCTGGGCATTTCCAACCTCCTCGCCTTGACGTCAACTGCCATGGATCTGCCAGATGAAGCACAATCCCATGTGGTGGCTTTGCTGCAGATGCTCACGGAGAAATTCATCCCACTCACTAATTCACTGTCAGATGAGGAGGTTCTCCAGCTGATCTCTCAAGTCGCCGTTGCTGAAATGAGGATGATGGAAGTTGGTCAAGCATTTATGTGATTAGTCATCCGTCATGTGTGCGGTGCTCAGGTAAACTCAGGCTGGGTAGACTTGTAGGCAGAAAGGGAATGAAAGAGGGTAAATGGCGAACTGGTCTTCTTTCTTCTCCAAAATCAACCACCCTGCAGTCTTCGACCGATAGTCGCAGAGCAGCTTAAAAAGGGAGTAGTCGCCGGGTAGCATAATTTACGCAACCGCCACTGTCCCAGTGACCAACGTGGGCTCACGCATAAGTTGAGGTCTTGGTTGCACATCCATCCTTTCACTACCTTTATAATCAGTTGGTGGGGAAATTGGCTGTCTCGTGCATCACCCGCAAATTTGTGGGCACCAGCACTGCACTGGTCAGGCTATGTATGTGATGGGTTGTGGGTAGATGACGGCAGAGATCTGGCAACTGTGCGCTGCTCCAAGCACTGCATCTAACCAGCCTTCACAACCGTCATTGCTGGCTAGTCTGCAAGAATGAAGCTCACTGCTCGCCATATAGTCTTTGTCCCCATCGTCCGTACCCCTCTAAATAAAGCTATCGCAATGGATTCCACGTCTTCGAGATTGGCCAATTGGGTGAATTTAGACATACTGGAAGTGGCACGGTGGTCAGTAGAGACAGAAAAATAACTCTGGATGGATAGCTCGGTTCCCTGCTGGAGGGGAGCGATTGCGCAGCAAACATACGAATGACCAACTCTTTGTTTGCCAGCTAATACTTTGGCAGTTCTGAACTTCCACACTCCATGCGACTGAATATTTCGATCCTTTGGGGGCTGAAGTGGATTGTTGCCAACTCGCTGAAATCAACTGCTCAAGTCTGTTACCGTTCGCTCAAAGCACCCTTACCAATGCTTCCGAATAACCTCACGGCCCACGTGGCTAGCATTTATTGGGAAATAGGGTGGACAGGAAAGCAAAAGGGGTCCTTCGCTGAGTGTTAACTTCTGACCTCATTGGCAAATTAACCACCGGATTTTGCATTTCACTGACTAGTCTATCAATGCACTACTCTCTTTCAGGGATTGAAACTTCAGTTGAACTCACCATTGCCCTTTGAAGTCAGCGCACCACAAAGTGAAGGGGACTACGATACTGACATCGACAGTGAAGGCAAGTTGGTTTACCACGGCATGCACACGACGCACATGCCAAACAAAGTGTTAGTTAGCAAACCAAAACTGTTCGTGAGAGGCCGAGGTGAACTGCTCCATCCAATGCGTAGATACACAGGCGTGTACAACTAGCGTTTCCGATTTCGTTTTAGAAGCTGTTGATAATGTGCCGGAGAGACGCGACAATTCCACCATCATCAATGTTGAGATGAAGCAAAAGCAACATGTATGCAGACACATTATATTTCGACTTTTTTTAAGCTAGCCTCATTTATCCACCTGCCAGGCAAACTATTGTTGTGAAAGTTGTGCATTTTTTGTCCGATGCTTTGTTTCACAGTCGCAGATGGTGTGGAAAGCGATCGGCGAATTGAACGCCGCACTGGCAGGCGCCATGGAGCTTGGCACAACTACATATTTGGCCGCAACATCCAGTAAAGGTGGATCCATGCACTTTTTGAAGATCTCCAATCGTCTTCAACTCTACAAGGCTGCCGCAAAGCTCAACCAACTCTCCTGCTCCTCATTTTCAGTTCGTGAATTGGCCGGCATTCTAAGGGAATTTGGTACCATTACCATTCAGGTACCTTGATGTTGAATGTGCCATCACATCTGCATAAACAGAAACATAAAGGCCACACGCTTTGGATTCCAACCTGTTGAGACCACTTCTCTGAGTGTTCGTTGTGTTAGTGAGCAGGAGCTGTATGGGGTACCCCTTGAATCCCAAATATCGTCTCATGCCTAGTCATGCGATCACCTCGTTGCCATCTGAAACGCGTGCCTAGTCCAGTTGAGCACAGCAGAGAAATTGCTCATTTACGAAAGACAAGTGACTGCCAAGCTGATAGGGATTACCGTGGAATTCCCTAAGTACTCGGTGGCGTGACGAAGACGAAACACCTTGCCATTTGTGATTTCAATTGCAGTGCACCATTACCATGACGAATGTGTACTCCTTTGGAAACACGGACATCAGTCACGTGCCCGAGGCATCGGAGACGATAACTCTCTCCGTCTATTCCAATGGAAGGCCTCTAGAAATTAGGAATCGTGACAAACCATTCAAGATTCGCCTATACAAGGCAAGCTGCTTCTTTTCAATCCGACCTAGTGGAAGGGCGATTCACTTTTCCGACTCTCACATTACTTTATGCTTTCCTCAAAGTTCTGCCTTAAGCGGAAGTTGGCAGTGTGCTACAAGTAGGTGAGTGACTTCGTTTAAGCAATTAATGCAAAGGAGCTGGAATGGCTCGTGATTCCTTAGTAGTTCAGTTTAGTTATAATTGAGGGCTGATAGTTGGATCGCACGTGCTTCCGCATCGAGTCACGGTTGCGTTTGCCACAATGAGCTCCAATGGCTGCATGCGGAAACAACTAGTATATATTGTTGCGCAGAAGACCCCAGCCCGTCAGTTCATAAGATTCAGCTGTGCTTGCGGTCTCCTCACGAAATCATTCCCAAGTGAATAACTATTCTCAAAATGCACATCATTATGATCCAAAGGCTAGACAGTGAAATCAAAAAGTGTCATCGTTATTGCAGAACCACGATTTTAATTATCCCAAGTACACAACGGGACTTGAGGGTGATGAAGAAGTCCGACTGCCTGACGCCGTGATTGCTGTGGATGGGAGTAGAGTGTACGAACCTCTCATCATGTTCAACTACCTCATAGAGGATTTTGATGTGGCCTTCAGTTTGGAGTTCCAGGCACATTCGACACTCTCTAATTTCTGTCCTCAGTTTCTCGTTGTTGCAAGGTGAGCATCTAGCCTAGCCGTCAAATTCAACTCAGTGCCACGTGCGCTACGGCCTCCACCAGGCTGTTAGCAGTGGTTTACTTCGCGCCTTACAGGGTAGGATACGGTGGGGTAGGGAATGGAGTAGGTAAAGTGGGAAGGCTTGCATAATGCATTGGTGAGATCTGAAGGCAAAACAAGCTCAAAGCCCTGTGGCTGACCGTGCAATAATTCAGGATGACGTAACTGCAATGGAAGCAGGAGGTAATTTGCTCTTCTGCCCTACTAGACACATATTTCCGCCAAACCTGAACTCATACGCGGACGGATGGGGCCAAGACTTCTGGAGCATTGTACCTCACACTTCAATTTGCAGTAGGTTTTGGCTCTGATTGTTGGGTAATTTTTGCCACACCTTGGTGAGTTTCTTACTTATTCCATGAGTTGCTATCATTAGCTTTTTGTTTTTTATTTGGTCATTGACTACCGGCCACAGCATCCGCAGCTTTACCAGTTGAGAATGTCATCGTGGAGTTGGTGGCTTTTGATTAAATGGTTGTTAAGCATGATAGCTTGAGAAGCTATTTGTTGTTTCGAAAAGTTAAACAATCTATTAGGCTCATCGATATGCAAGTCACAGATGCCTTAAAAAAACCCTTCCAGGACTCAAACACTATTGCTTTAATGCTGAAGACGACCATGTAAACAAACGTGGAATTGGGGCCGAGCTGTAGTCGCGATTCATTGTAGTCTCACAATCTCACACCTTTAACACAACCAGCACATTCCCTGTGCTTTCCAAACAGTTTTAAGCACAACTTCTGAGTAACGATGAAAGCAATCGAGGCAATAGCTTAGAGCACAATTCTAGCTTGCCTTAATCATGCAAAGGTGGAAAGTCATTACCAATCCGAGGTGCTATAGGGGTAATGGAAGAGACAATTGGAATGCGCTGGCTATTAGTTACCATGTGACAGGCTTTTGACATTGGGTTGCACAAACAGTGGTCTGATCCACATTTGCCACTGCAGAACTGTTGACTCTCTATGCAAGGGAGTGCTTAGAGTGCAATCTAAACCTCGCCATCGTGTGATAGCTGTGAGGTTGGACAGAAGGCGTCGCGATACCTGAGTCCTCACCATGGACTGGCGTTTGTCCTAAGAATATGCTTTGGACTCAGCCAGCGATCGATGCGTTTCCTGGGGTGAAATGTGTCTCATAGTGGACGAAAGCAATACGATTTCCTATCTTAGCGTTTTGTGTTGTGCTCATCATCCCTGGTGTCGGGTTGGTAGTTTGAGCAATCCGGTGCCGTCAAAGTACGCGGTAAGGCCTTTTACGAGACCATAGGCTGACTCACCACGTCGCAAAACAACCACTCGTAGGCAAAAGGTAGTCTTTGCACTACCCACCTCATTCATCTGCCGCAACATCGACAGGGTCTGAAATCTTTCGTCATCGACATCGGTAGCGACGACCTCCACATCCTAGTCAACCACAACTCGTCATCACATACTCTACCATAAGCCCACTTAAACAAATTGTGCACTTTACCCGAAAGAACGTTAAAGATTTACTGATATTCCCACTGTGAAAGGAAAGCAGAGATGAGCTGGCAAATGTCGCTGACATCATTCTCCTTCCTAAGAGGAACATGGGCTGTCGCCTGAAGAGGTGGAGAGGAAACACACATTCTTCGTGAGCAACGTGGACTTCTGCAGAGCCAAGACCTCGGCACTGCAGCTTGCTAGAGACATGAAAATGACAATGAATGACACGAACATCTTCTTCGTGGGTTATCGCCAGCTGAATGAGGAAGAAGTGGACAGGTATTCTGAAGGGAATCCACCCCCTCGACCCTACCCTCATGAAAGCCAGATCAACGTCACTGCCCATGTCCGGGCCTTCGTTTCTTCGTGCAACCACCTGGAGGCGGACAGCAGTGTCTGGTCCACATCTGGATGCAAGGTGATGACAGTTAAAGTGGCTCTTCCATTTTACACGATCACTTTCAAGAGGGTCGATGCTCAATTGGAACTGGAAATCGCGCCTACTCTTACTTCGGAGCCACTATATTTGTAAAACGGACAGTGCAGCGCGTTCGCACAGCGTTTCCCAATGGTCTCTAGAGAAAGCGCAATGAATGTTGGAACTCAGTAGAGCCTTAATGGACAGTCTGCAGCCATTTTGAACAAGTCGATCTAGCAAACCCATGCAGAGAAGTGCACATCGCGTTTTGAGGAGGAGTAGAATGCACATCCCGACTTGAGGATAAAGGGCATCACTCACTAGAACCAAATGGACACGTCGCTTTGCTTGGGTACACTCCCTGTCTTTACTAACCAATCTCACCCACAGGTATGGAAACGTTGGTACTTTTTAAGATGTCGAATGTAAGCTTTAACTACTGTAAGTGGAAGTTGAGAATCTGTGTCGTCGACGCCCTTGTCCACCAACTGGTCGACTGTGTGCAGTTCGTGCCTAGCTGTAGTCGGCACAAGTGACGCGCAGTTTGTGCACTTAACTTCAGGTGACACGTGAGACAACCGCTTCAGTTGTGGTATGCGAATGCAATCATTTGACGACATTTGCGGCTGGTTTCATCCCCCTAGTAGCAATGAAGTCACCCCCTCACAGCCACTTGAGCAATGAACAGTCGGAGGAGCATCTCACCACCCGATCAGCCTACGCTCGACTCCTCGCGTTGGTGGGTGTCACTCTGCTTCTTAGAAGGGGATCATTGCGCACAATTTGCATACCTGCACTGCTTATTCTCGTCATTGCCTTCACATTTGTCCTCTCGTGATTGTTGCCTCCACCGTCAAAAGCCGTCACGATGAACGATTAACAGTGCGCCTCGATGTGGTTATTGTTCTGTTGATGCGCCATACTGTAACACTGTGTTAATTGCTTCCGACTTGGAAGGTGTGTTCATTGTTCGTTGATGTGTTGTGATTGATGAGATGCAACTCATTCATGGTCAGCGCAGCGTGTGGTGGTTTGATTGATAAGAGACTGATCTGTCAAATGGTCTCTTGATAATGGGAGGCCATGAAATACAGCAGCAATGCAGAGTCGCTTGGGTACGGATGCGAGCATTTGACTTGATCTGAGTTAATTCTTCATCGTAATCCCATTTTGGTGGTTCGCAATCTACTTAGGCGGGGTCACTTTGTCGAAGCGACCTGGAACAAAAAGGCATCATGGTAAAATGCAGGTCCCCAACACCTGATGTTTCATGCCAAATTGATAAAGTCGTCTATAAACAGGAGCTAATAAAATGGACACCGTTATCTCGAGGTATTTACTAATTGAACTGCTGGTGTCTCACTACCTAATCTGAGCCCTATCGTGGCTTCTTCTAAAGCCCTATAAGATCTTGTTTGTACGGATCACAGGGTGCATTCACGTCCCCCCTCTTGTCGCCTTACTCCGAACGCCATGAGCGGCGCCTCAAGTTGCCAAATCAGACAACCTTTACGAACTGCGTGCATCGCATCTTACCGAATGAGAGAAGCATGCGAAGCATGCATCCACCAGCCAGTGTCATCTTAGTCAAAGCATTAAATTGGCACAAATTCACTGCTTTTGCCATTTTCTGTTCGTACATTTTAGATTGCTTCTTGTTCATTTGGTGAAGGCAGTTCTGGGATGTGTTTAGAAGGATTCAGCCGCTCCCAGTTCGCGGAATGTATATTAATTGGATAGTAGAAGCGGACGGCATTTGCTTATTACTTGTCACTGAAATGGATATACAGATTGAAGTATTTTCTTCACAATTGAAGTAAGGACTGGAAGAAGGCTTACTATGCGCCCCTGAAACAGATACATTTAATGGAAAGCATTGTTCGCCTTTGGGAAGTTCGTTACGGGAAGCTCTTGAATTGCAGCAGATATTTTTTTGTATAATGCTGTTTAGTGTCTTACAGAATCATCAGCGTCTTTCCCTACGGGACTGATCCACACCAGAGAGAAGTTGTTTTGTCACGGGAGATTGTGCTTTATGATACTGGCATCTCAGAACGTACGACCTTGTGGTTTGTGCCCTTAAGACACAGAATTATAAGATCTGCCACCGGTTAGAGTCACTTTCTGGGTTACCTGGCCAAATTTGCATCGCATTGCCTCAAACTCATTCTGCTATTCATCTTATCTAGTCAATTTCTAGCTGTAGTCGTGCAAATGAGCTCTCGTGAGCAAAGCAACACAAAGGTAACGCCATTTCCATTCATCACCTTTCCAAACCGTCAGTAGGATATCTACCCAAGTGGATTCTTCCAGAATAGACTTTGCCGTGCACAAGGCTCAGCAGCCGGAAATCTGAAGCCTACCTGCAGCGCATTATGCAAATAATAAGTAAAATCCTTTCTCTAGCACAATCCCACTGACTCGATTTTCATTTCACGCGCATGTGTGACCACAATTGCACCTCCCGCTGATTGCATTTCCAACTATTTTGTTGTCAGGAGCTTAAACTGACTTCAGAATGGTAAGCATCTTTGGACCATCCAAGCAGTTTAGATGAAGTCCACACACGTGTAATATCGATGTGCCGCAAATCAAAGGCGAAAGGTTGTCACAGCTGGAAATGTTTGGGACTGTGCGAAATCGATCATGAGGAAGTAATACGTGACAGTTCGGTGTTAGCTGCCTAACTTTTTATGAATGGTCATCTTGGGCCATTAGCTGTTATAGTTCTCCGATGTTATGATCGAATAGTTGCGTTTAAAATTCGTCCTACTAGTAATGTCATTTGCGCAAAAGGGTCATGACAGGGTCACTACAGGCCGGCGCATTTGGAGGTGGCTTTAGCAAAATCTGTTTAATGCTATTTTTCTTTTTTTAACCTAACTTAGTTTCCTTGAGTGCATAGAATTTCTCTAGCATCCTTACGCATTTTTAAACCCCTTCCAATAGTCATATTAGAGGGTTCGCAATCGAAGCAAACATTGGCAATGGTGGATTTAATGGGTGCATTGAGCTGTAAAGCGGAACAGACAAAAAGCTCAAGAAATCGGGATGCTCCTCGTTAACAAATAAGGGCCCCATAGAATCCACAGGAAAGTTCAAAATGGCCAAGTGGCACACTCTCACAAGTCCTTGCCTTTCTGTGAAGCCTTCAGTGTGCTTTGACTCTGCTAGAATAAATAACCTGTCTCAAGCACTAAAGTATACGGATCTGCTGTCTTGGAAGGCTGGCGTGATCCTTTTCTGGTTCAACTCGTTTGGATAGCAAATCGAATCCTGCTGTCTTTCCCACTTGTCATCACAAATAAATGCCGTCCGCCTATCTACACACTGAATTTGTGGATTAACTAAATGATAGAATGCTAAACATGCAACATCTTTGAGTTCAGTGAAACAGTGAATGTTGTACCCAAGTGTGTTGCTGCAGTGGTGGCATTGCCAGGACCCATTCAAGACGTCTGTTTCCCTGCCACATCACCTACTCTGTTTTTTATCGCTCGGCTTGCAGGTCGATTAATTCGCAGAATGCAGATGGGATCGGTTACATCTCAAATTGACTGGATGCATCGAAGGCATGCTGGAAGAGCTTAGGACTGCTGTTCCGCTGGTGGTGATGCGCTTGATGACTTTGCAAAGCTGCAAAAGGTACTGCAGTAGCAAACCAATTATGGTGAATTTTTTACTGTGTGATGGTAAAATCACAAAACACGAAAGTGGGATAGGTTTTCAGCCCAGCATGGGAGCCAGTAACACCCTCTACTTAGAAGAAACTGCAACTGCAACTCTTTGGAGCCCCATTAAGAGAATATCTTTTAAAGCGAACAAATATAATTCCAGGTGAGGAACTGTTAATAATGTGGACTGGTATAGCACAAAATTCTGACTTACCTCTTGCAGCTTGCTGGGCGCTGCATGCCCGGCAGTGTGTCCTTGAGGATAGCCCCATGAGCGAGATAGTCTCTTTCTGCCAAACTAATGCAGAATGTCTAAAGGAAAGCCTGCATATCAAATTCGGAAGGGCCAGAATTTAATAACTCTTCTGATGACAAAACCATCCCGAGGCTCTAGCTCCTTGACTAGACCGAACCGAGAAGGAAATGGCTTAATTTAGAGGTTTCGTTGCTATTCAAAGGTGGCTTGAATTAACACTGTATTTTTACATTCATATGTGATGCCATGGTCAGCAAGCAGTAACTGGAACATCTGTTTTGTTGAACGTCAACAAAGAACCAGCATTCTTAAATTCAGCGAGCAAATCGGCGTTCACTTGTGGCAGATTAAGGTTAGGGTTGGCCGTGCATGTCGAATGGGTCAGCAACTGACGTCAGTGTGCCACATCAACTGGCTCTTCGTCACGTGACCCGATCAAACAGGCATGTTAACAGCATCCTCCATCAGGCGCTAAGCTATCAAACCCTGAGGTAATGCGGGAATTAATTCGAGGGTTCTATTGACCAGGTTCTTACACGTTCAATACGGCGAGGCTGTGGCAAAAAACGCGGCTTGTGTCAGATGTTAAACGTCAGTCCAAATAGTTCTACCTATTCTACCTCTCCGCTTCTCAACAATCGCTTGCCAGTAGCCTGCTATAAAATTGAAGAGAGAAAGCCGCAATGACGCGTTTGGGAAATACAACGATGCATATTTGGGGGTATTAAGCATCAACTTTCTTTAATTCGACGCTTCTCCTTCCATGGCTAACTAATGGAAGTAAGTGACAGTGCTTACCGCCCTTCAACAAGCGCCTATTTTCATATTTCCCTTAACAGCAACCTGCCAAATCACTTCAACAAACGAGTACCCACGCCTTTTCCATCCGTTTCACTTTAGCTTTTCTGCTCATACGCGTTTGAAAGCTTTTGGACAGAAGCGGTATGAAGTCTCGGATCTAATTAGCATGCACGCAGCACCAGTAATGTTAGGTGGGTGGGAAAACGATCTTTCTGGCATTTTAGAATTCCACACTACTTACCGCCTAGCCCTAAGCACTTTTGATGAATAAGGGATACACACAGGCACCTATGCTTTGTCTTAGAAATACATGGGTTAGAGAAAGGTCAAATCCTAATTTAATAGTTATTATTGGAGTTCTCTATGCTCATCGAGGACTCCTTCTGCTTGCGCTTTCTACCCTTATTTGAAGGTACGGCTTAACAAAACAATCATTGGCAAGTCTAACCTCTCACATCCCAAACAAAGCACAAAACTGTACGACAGCCCCAAGGCGAATGGCTAAAATTCTGTCATCGCCAGGCATGTGGGACTCGCTGGCTTTTACAACCAGACAGTGTCTGCAATGTTATGATGCACAAGGTGTTAGGCTAGCAAAATGTTTGTTGTAGTTAGCTGTAAAAGCTGTGCCTCAAGGTATTCCTGGCTTCCAGTTTAGGCACGATGGCGGTAGAAGTGCAGCGATCTTGTTTGAGTGGTAAGGGGCTTTGCTTCCACATTTTAATCGCCTCATAGCCAAATTGTTTACCTGAAGGCTGCAGAGACAAGGCGAGAAGCGCTGAAGCTGACATCAAAGTTTCCGTAAGTTTACGCATTTTGTGTGCGAAATGGTGGTCTGCTCGTAACCCTCTTTAACCATTTGGCTGTGGAGGACCCTGTCGCCATTGGAATGTTAGTCAGGGCGCTTAGGTGGTTAAGCATTTTATTAGTGTCAGAGACAACACCGCACGCTTCTTATGCAGTTGAAATGGCACACGAAAGCAATTCCAACTGGTTGAGGTAGCAGTAAGGGCGCCTAGTGAGAATCATTGACATCTGCTCAAAAAAGGGAAATCGCAATGCGTGTCTAAACACCAGGCCATGCAGCATTCCCTTCGGTAAAAACTTTTTACAAATTAGTTATTGCACTCACTATGAATTTGACAAGGGCTTTTCTTGCTTTCTTGGATGTCTATTTCGCCCAGTCTCGTGTTCAATTTTGCCCTTGTCATGATCCTGTCCCTGAGTCCCTGCAATTTAACCATCCACTGAGGGATTCGCCATTCACCCAGCTTCTCGTGTGAGAGGTTGATAAAGGGGGACAAAAATATTTTTGTTTGCTTTTGTAGTAGATTCATTAGGCACAAATTACAACATTTGCGATATGCGGTTTGGTAATTTTCAATACATTTTCAGAAAACCATCGCCGAGTTGTGCTAGAGTTTTGTGTGCCACCGTGGCAACCCAGCAAGATGTTTGGCCTTACTTGCTCAAAATATCGCCTGATGTGCAGAAATGCATTAAAAATGAAGTCAGAATATTTTAAGGTAGGCTAAATTCCCCTTTTAAGATAATCCTTTTATCACCTAATTTAGGTAGGTTCATTGTCTTATGCATCGGCAAGAATGTCACATCATGCATTGACCACACAGCAATTCCGTTCCTCAACTTTGTCCAAAAGACCAAAGCAACTGCCGCTTAAATGCTGCAGCCAACCACAGCAAAGCCATCTTGGTTAGAGATGTACTTTTTGTGGAATATCAACACTAGCACGCTTTGGTACAAATCAGAGAAAAGTGGCGGTTTAGAAGGCTGTATGAACCATTGGCTAGTTCTTCCAACACAGCATTTAGGACATCTGCACCAGCCTCAGTGCAAAGCCATCCTCAGGCGTCTACCACCACTGCTGCGAACATCCCCACGGTTGTGCGCATTGTGGTGCCACCACAGGCGGCCACGCATTTGGCGCGCCCCAATGCGACTTCTGCACTGGCCACCACGTCAACTTCTCCTCCCATTGTGGGCTCTTTACAATCTCTGTCCACGGAGCCCCCTTCCACGTGTATGGGTACGCCCAACTTCCACACTCCATTGTTTTGGCTGTCACTTTGCTTGCTTTAAGCTGACTCGTGTGTTATTGCGTATCCCTATATGCTCTTTCGAGTGTGCACTTTCACTTCTGTGCTCCTTTTTCCACTCAGAAGGTGCTGTGTTTTAGTTTTATCCAAAATGCAGGCGTAATCTTTTTCTCAAAGTTACATCTGAACTTGTGCGCACTTTGGAGCAATCGTCCCAACTAGCGGCTGCATTCGGTAATGCCGTCCAACGTTCTCTTCAAAGCGGCGTGGGACACGCTTTTAAGTTATTGATTAAAATTGGGTGAACCTCCTTATATTTAAAGGCGATTAGAAGATGAGGTAGCAAAAAAGGGTTTATGACCCATATGCTCGTGTTGCGTATTGCTGCACAGCCGTAAAGGTCGTATGTCTACAACTTCTGTGACTTCGAGAAGACGTCGTTAGGGATGAACTCTCTGGCTGGCAAATTCATGATAATCTTGTGGCCAATCATGGAGGCAAGATAGCACAACGAGACTTCGTTGCCCAGAGTGCCAGAAAAAGTGGGACGAAGGCGCATTAAAAGTGCCCAAAGGGTAGAAATAAATGTCGCGTTGATAAGGCGATGGGGAACCCAAATACATTTTGGTGTGGTAGTCTGCTGCTCTGCATTGCAATGCCTTTACTTCCAGCTTAAGGCAGCCAACGTTGCTTTCTGCTGTCTTTGATCGGAGGTCAAGGTGCAGCTCGCAGGATTTGTGGAAGCCAATAGCTTGGCACACAATGCCAATTTATGTGTTTATCTGAAAAGATGAGGTGGAATTTAAAACCGCACTTGGTACTATTCCGTATCATTGCCAACACTTTAGGTTTAATTTGTAACCGAGGGAGGAGAGGATAGTGTAATGGCATCGGAAGTCAAAAATGCGTTTTTCGTTGAGGGCATGAAATGAACTTATATACCTCTAACAACGCAGATGTGAGGCACGTAAGCGTTTCGGATGGGCAATTGTACTGGTTCAAAGTAGCCAATTTGTCCTCAGCACTGCAAGGACTAAGCCAAGGCAATACTGTCGTTCAGAATAGGTGCAATGTCGCAGAACACAACATAGACTTAAAGGAATTGTGCGGATCAGTGCAATTACTGATGGCGGAAATCCTCCTGGCGGGGTTACCAAGCATCCGGTTACGCAGTTTGAATGCTACGAAAAATTTTTGTTTGTTTTGTTTGCTTCATTCCTAGCATGATTGTTCAGTCAATTTATAATTACCCTTTTCTCCTTGGCAGCCTAATCTCAATGAATGGACTTCCCAAGTCGATAGCTCACATTTAATTTAGGACGCACCACCAACGCCTAAACGCGCAAATGCATCTGTGAATTTAAGTCAACATTCGAGAAATCGTACAAGCGCGTGCGTGTGGATATGTTTTAAAGTCAGTTCCACAATTCTCCAAGTGCTGCCCAAATCCCAGTTTTGCGTTGTGGCCACTTGGAGTTCCGCTGATTTGTCTTTGTCGATTGGCCCAAACTCTGCTCCAAAAAGGAACATTTGTCCTAGCAGAAGACAGAGCAATGTAAATAAAATTCGCACTATGGAAGCAAATTTTGTAATAGCACCGTTTTCCTGAAGTAAGTTGATACATTTATTTGAGTTATGTGAGTGCTTTAAATTGTAATGCCCAATTTCAGCAGGCTTGCAAGGACTTGGAATTTATCTTTTAAAATCGGCACCATTTAACTGATACTCTGGATAGCAGACTCCATTCCTACAACCTGATGATGCAGAAAAATTTAATCCAGTTCAGTTTTTGCCAATGCGCGTGGTTCCATTGGTTCCGCGCAATGACGCGGAATTGACAAGTTTCTGATGGAAAGCATTGATACTTCGAATTTCTCAATTACTAGCTCGAAAATCTGAGGTTCAAGTTTGCTTGCCAATTTTATGCTAAAAGGTGAGCAAGTAGGATGTTTTAAAGAGCATCAGCCCAGTGTGACTGTCACTGAAGTCGAAGTGAGCTGCATAATCAGGACGGAAGTGGAGGCATCCTTTCGAAGCCTTTAATTAGGACCCACTCAAGTCAAGGTAGGTAGGGAAATATATTTTAGCACATGTACAAGAGTTAGTTTCTTGCTTGGAATCGCTAGCATCCGCCACTAGCATTGACGGCTTTGCAGCATGGATAGCCCTTACCTTTGCTGGAAAGGACGTCAAAGACTATTTATCGAAATGTCAAGTAGTTGAGACACTGATTGAACTCCTCTCATCTGTAGGCAACTTTTGGGGAAATTCATCGCTTACTCATTGCCATTCAATAGCCTAAACGACGAATTGCAATCTCTTTATGTGGTCAGATGGCTCCGGCTCAGCCCGATTGCGGTGGTGCCTAAGCGCACATGGGCAAAGGAACTGAATCTGTTTTTCTACGATTTTGAAGACATTGAGTGAACCAAATCGAGGAGCTGATTTGCATTTGTCAGCGCAAAAATGGCGAAGGTTCTTGTGTCCAATACAACTATTTCATTAATAAACTTTTGCTGCAATACTTTCTTTCCTCTATTTCGTGCTCACCTGCCACCTGCCGGAGCATATGGTGGCCGGATGGGGCAATAAAGAGGGGCATGTAGACGCCTGCTTACCGCATTAGCCCTATGGGGTTACCATGGCTTCTCATATGGTTGGGTTGCACAAACTGGCTGTCCGTATTCTACCTCCCCATTTCACCTCTTTTTCTTCCTCTCGCACGCGTTTGTTAGGCATCCCAGTTCTTTCATTGCCTACTGCATTGACCACCCACATTGCCTCCTCACATTTGGTGTTCACCTGCAAATTTAAGTAGCTGTGGAAATCAAACAACTCGTACTTTCCGTAAAGCTTTCAACAACTCCACATGCACAAGAACACCTGTCTAAGCTGTCTCGTAACGGATTTCACCTCGACGGCCTATCTTAATAATGATGAAGGCACATCTATTTTTACATAAAGGCAACATGGCACTTAGTTTAAGCGTGCCGTTGCACTCCTGAAAAAAAAATGTGGTAATGGAGGCCTATAATGGATTCATTAAATTGTCAATTTGAAGAGGTGATATCCAGGTAATTGAAGAGTAGCATTTACTCTTCTCCCACATTGAACCATTTCAGCAACAAATGAGCGACGGAGAAAAGGTGGCATGGAAGACTTTACCTATCAGATGACACGGATTGCTAAGTTGTGGCTCAACTGCTCACACAGCTTTGCAAGTAATGTGTAACAGGAGATGAAACTTCCCACCAAATGCTACGAACAACCACCTCTCTTCTCATCCATAAATCTGCAAGCACTCTATTAAACAAACAAAGAGCAGTATCACTGACGAGGAAAATAAAAATAGATGTGAGACAATTGGTATGACGGATTTTCGCCACCAATAAAAGCACTGAGCTATGCACCTAATGGGCAATGACGCCGCCAAGGGAACGAGTGCGTACAACTTCTCCAAGTCTCAGTCGTGTTTCCATTGCACCTCTTCTGAACGACAGCATCGCCTTGATGCTCTTTTTGAAAAGGTGAGGACAAATGGCGTTACTTTTAACCAGCTCGATTGCCAGTCCAAAACACACGTGCCTCGCACATGCGAGCTTTCCTTGCTGAAATAAACACCTTAGGCAAGCCTCGCATCTTTTCCACCTATTTTAAGGACGAAACCAGTCACAACCCCTCGCAGCAAAAAATGAACTGCAAACTCTTAATTCAGAGCAATATTTTAAAAAATTGGCATCAGCTCTGAACCCTCGATCATCCTGGTTCCGTCGCCGAAACACGACCACTACCCTTCGGCCACGCCTGGTCTGTGAGTTTGTAAATTGAGAACTATTGCGAGCAATCGGAGGAGAATTCTTGCTACTAAGTCTTAATGCTAAGGTAATTTTACAGGATCTTGCGCCATCACAATCTCCTGCGATAAAATTACCAGAGTTTGTGCTGATGATTTTTGGAAGTGATTGCAAAAATATGAGAAAAGCAACGTTCCATTTTCATTTAACTTAGAACCCAAAACTGAAAAAATAATATTATTTTGCCCTCTCAAAAGGATTTGTGAGCTTTACCTTATCCGAATGCAAGGAGAAAATAGCATTTAAGCACAAACTCCCGTCTAGTGTCAATTACTGGAGCTTCAAGTTTACCGTGTTCGATATGTAAGCAGATATTACTCAAAAGGCTAGTGACACTCACCCACCAGGTCTGGTGCTTTACATGATTTGCCTCGTATTCAGCGTTAATTAGAAAAAAACTATGTGCATGTAAGTAGCAAAACACGACATAAACTAGTTGCAGCTTACGTATTGTGCTAATTAATACAAGTCTTTTGTTGGCGCAGTTCACTCGTCACTTTGTGGTCGCCAGTGTAAACTTCTTAACATCTCGTTGGCATACTAAATGCGTTGTCATGCTACAATTTTACGGCAATGGCTAAAGTGGATCTTGCAAGCTTGCAGGCATGCATTGTGGCAAACAAGGTGGAGAATAAATAAACTTCTTTTGATATAAATGCACGAAGAATGCTGATATCGCAACGCAACAGAAATGAGAGCATCGGTGAAGTCATCGTAGCATATTATGCTGCATTGACCATGCCACTGCTAGTGCGAAGTCATGAAGATGTACATGTCCTTGTGCATATCTTTTCTGCGTCGGCCAAAACAGGTCATTAAATTTGTTCTTTAAATTTCCATATTCTTGTCATGTTTGTTTATTTGCAGGTGCGATTGCCCTCTGCAGGTGAAAGTGGCACAAATCATAACCATAGGTGTTAAAATGCATGCAAATGCTGCGTTTGGTAAGGCAGGACTTTGAACGTAGCTTTGGAACCCACAAATTGCTCATGGAAGATGCGCTTATCCTTTGCTAAAGCAGGACAACATAGGCAAAGGGATGGACTGATGGAATTTGGGCAAGCTTAAAACTGTGAAGTGGGAACAATGGAAACACATTTCGATTAGTCAGGCGGAAAGGGAGAGAAGTAGATGCAACGTAGGTGAAGTGGTCTGGGAGAAATTGCGGTGATGGAAGGAATGAAATAGAGACCGAGCTTTAAATGTTGGCATAGGGTTTTAACCAGATTTATGGTAGCCGGTGCAGGTCAGATCTGAGCTGCTAGAATTTCTGTTATTTGTGCATGTCCTACTGCAGAATAGGACTAGCGAAGTAATAAGGAGGAATCCACATAGGGAACACTGTCATCCAATGAAGTAGATGGATGAGGTGGTGGAGAATTGATTGTGGCTTTAAAGTAAGGAAAATTGAGAGAAGGGCAAGGTAAGCGGAGGACATAGAATGAAAATAGACAATGAACTACTCTACTTGTAAGGTGAAGGCTGATCATGGAGTAGACACGAGGGAAAATAACGGGACATGCCACAGTTGAGGGTTTAGTAAGCGTAGTGGAAGGCAAAAAAAAAAGATACTTGCCACAGACCAGAGAGCTTCTCTAAGCCCATCGCCAGGCCTGTCCTTTGTGCAGTTTGATCCTCGACCATATACCATGGAGCTGTGCCCACTTAATTTAGAGGACAAACTTAATGCAATGGTTGAACTTATTGGCGACGTGCAAGACGGGCCTGCAAGATGAGGTATGCACGAGGGATCAAATGTCATTGCCTGTCCTCCCTTCATCTACTTTACACGGGATTTTTATGTCTAACAAGGGCGACCCGCTTGGTTCGCTCTAACCTAATCCAATCTGAGCAGATCTAATCAAGCCTCATGCTGCCTACCGTGCAAGAGTGTTTTCAAATCGAAAGGCAAGTATTGAGCAAGTCATTCGACTTCAGCAGGGCTTTAAGTTCTGCTGCTTATCTAGTGATTGCGAGCGCATGCAGGTGACATTTAAGCACATTCTCTCCTCTATGGCTCCTCTGTTTCCTCGCCTAATTCACAATGAACCGGACACGACACATAAATCAAGCAGCATCTAATGGGTCAGTTAGAGGTAACTAGTGTCCCATGTTGTGACAAGAGTCACGCTACCTGTGTGGGTGTCAATCAAATTGATGAATCGCAAGCAGTAAGCATCGAACCAGATGGCAGACGTACTTTAAGAGCAATGTGGAAGTCAGGATTGAAGAACTGCCATGTTGCATCCTGTTCGGCTCCATTAGTCAGGCATCGAATTGGGAGAGCAACCGATATGACCTTTGCTTCTTTTATCTTAAAATAAAAAGAAATTACAACTAAGTCCGGCAGACACTGTCAATTAAATAAATCGGTGTCTCACACCCTCAAGGATCGCTACAACTATGAGAAAGGAGTGCTTCCGATACCGACCCCTCTTCCATGCGCATACGATTCATTAAATTGCATTAAGAAGAGTGATGGCAGTGCATGCGGCCCTTCTGTGGTAGAAGGACAACCGTAAATGTTCAGCTAAGAAACACAGAATCCATTGAGCCGGAAAGCTGGACATAAATGTGGTGGAATAAAGTGAGCAAGGGTGGGCAGCAGGCAAAGAAGACTAGAAACCGGCACTCTTGGAGGTCAACCACAGTTCGGATACGAACTGAGCAAGCAATTTTTCCGCACAATACCATTGATGCGGAAGGTGACTGCCTACGAGACATAAAATATTTCACATTCAGTCAAGCGTGCTATTCTGTAAAAAAATACACTTCCCGTTTTACCCTGATCGGCGGAAGACCAACGATTGAATGGCTTTAGTTGATGGGTGCAAGCTTATGCAATCTCCTTTGAGGACCAAAATGTCCCTCACTCTGCGCATATTTTCGCGTCATGCTCTCCAAATATCAAAAAAACTTACCTTTTGTAGCAATTTTCAGGGAGCTGCAGATAGAGAGCGCGGATCCTTTTTAGGGATCTTCAGACGGCGCATGTAATGCATAAAAAAGCGCGGCAATTTGTAGATATTTGCTGAATGGCACCTATCACGTTAGTTCAAACCAGCCTGATCAGAGGCGTAAATTCTTCAGTATCCCTCAAGAAGTCCAGGCAGGTGGACCCCACGTGGATATGGCAGTGTCAGTTTTCTTTGCTTAGCTCCGTTGTGGCAGTCTGAAGTGCAAATAGTGTCTCCATCTGACATTTTGTGCTGACTTTGTCTACTGTCACGTTTGTTGAGCAGATGCGCTTGCTGATCAGAGTTAAATGAATGTCTCTGCTAAAACTGCGCAATGTGAAGAATACTTTAAGATTTTTAGTTATACTTGTGCAAAATGGCAGTGATGGTACCTTGTATGGGTCTAAGAGGGAAAGCGGTGATGATTTCCAAGGCACTATGCTTCATCCCCACCACCAGTTACCACTGCACACGAGGCTGAAGTAAAATAACCAAACAAGTGCCATTCAATGGATGCCTGAATAACTACCGCGTTTCTATGCTCCCAATATGCATCACTCAGAGTTTTGCAAAAAGAATCTGCTCCATCTGTTTGGAACTTGTTGTCAGCTGCCGCAACAGATAAATTTCTTGTATAATTTTGGAGCACGCCACACAATGCAGCACAAGGGGCTTAAAGCTTCTAGGTCTCAAAGCGGATCAAGCGGCTTATGCTTCATCTGTTAAGCCCATTGGATGGTTAACCGTCGGCACAATATGGAACTCTACAACTGGTAGCAAGTTTACAAACCCACTAAGCAGACGACATTTACCGCCTGATAGAAGAAACATTCTGTCACTCGGTGGTAATAACGCACAAGGAGGGAGGTGAGCTGAATTATAGCAAGGTGAACAGGGCAAAACATCTCTGAAGCAGTGTAAATATAAAAAGGTTTAATCTGTGAGCCCTCGACAGTTATAGTTCCGCTGCTGAAACACAAGCATTAGCTTTGGCCACAGCGGTTTTATGGGTTTGTAAAATATAAATTGTTTGAAGTAACTACAGAAAGGACCAGGCTACCGAGTCTAAATGCCAATCATTTCTTAGGGGTAATTTATAGGGTCTTGTGCTAGCGCAACCAACTTTGCTCGAAGTGGACTTCATGCACAACTGCCGCTAAAGTTATCAGATTGTGAGAGCAATTCTAGAGAGATGCAGCATTTTAAATTTCATTTTGCAAGTACGATCAGAGGGCAGGCAACATAATTTTGCTTGCATTTTTTTTTAAACGCATTTTAAAACAATACATGTACCCGACTGTCCGGCGGAATCAGTTCTAACCACAGGACGAATCCGGTCACTTGTGTGCATGCATTGTCATTTTTGGTGCCAAATGAGGTGCCCTTACCATTGGTCAAAACTTGGTCTTAACAATTACGTACGCAAATTATCACTAGCAATTACTATGTGCAATAGGCTGTCAGGCTTCATGTCGGATCCCTTTAGAATCTGAATAAACTCATTGTGTTGCAGTCCCACAATATTGTTTTTTTGCCGAAAAAGGATTCCCCAAAGATTGATAATGTCTAAATCTGTTGTACAGCGCGAAAGACATCACAACCGCCAGAGATGGGAGAAAGCGCTGAGTACTATTGCAAGCAACATCGGATGATTCCAAAAAGGTAGCTAACAGCTATGTGCTTATGTTGCCTCACTCTTGACATTAAAATCATCCGCATCGCACTACAGTCATTCCTGAGTGCCAAATATCCTACGCTAAAATGAGCTCAGATGCGATGGAAATAGCATCAGATTTGGAAACAAATCTTAATCATAGAGTCACATATAGGCCGCAGATAATATTTTACCACATCAAACTCCTTCAACAACCATAAAAAGAAGTTGACTTATTTTATGGGAGATTCGCACGTTACTCGTGGGGACCCAACTGGGATCAGTCCCAAATCCATGTGGGAGAGCATCACCTCTAGGCTAATTTGTCATCGTTTGACGCATGTGCTGCCTTATTCACGCATCGACCTAAGGCGTGAGTCAAAACCCAATTTCATCCAGGTCTTCTCGATTGTGTGAAACGTAATAAGCAGTTCTCACGGAGATTAGTCATTTTCAAAACCACAAACCTGTCTCGATTGAGTGGTGCAAACTAGCCAACACTCCAACAGAGGTTTAGCACACATGCGGGCAATTTACGGGAACAAAGTTATAGTGTATAAATAATTAGCATCTTCGGCACGAAGTGTGAAGTTTAATCATCTAGCGGATGACCATTGCTGAATCCTGCATGAGAGGCTTGACTAAGGACCATAAAATGCAATTCATTCTTACCCAAGTTTTGTGCGAAGCAGCGCCAACCGCAAATTTAAGGTTCCACATCAGTCGCTAGGGGGCCCGTGCTTGGTTAATTGTGTTAGGTCGACTCGTTGCGAACTTGTTATATTCCCACTCCTCGGTGTTGCCTTCAGCAAATACTCCTCCGCAACTAAGTTAGTTCTTCCAGACAGATGACTCAACTGTGTCGTGATTTGATAAAGTAACCTGTCAGCGGACCCAACATGACTGCGAAACAGAAAGCAGTTACCGCTTATGACCTTGAATATGACGAGTGAATTGCTTTAAACAAAAGCATTTTTGCATTGCATAATGCGCACACTGACGTAAAATTGTGTTTACAAAACTGCGGAAACACTAAATTTCTACTTGTTTGATATTTGTGCGTCTTAGTTATTTTTATGCCACACGTAATACTTTTCATTCTACGCTCTCGAAAAACTGGATAGGTTTTATCGCCAATTTGAGAAAAAATCCGTAGCTAGTCATTAATATCTATTAAAATTTAATATTATTTTATTTTTGCATTCTGTTCTTTGCTTTAAAATGGGGTTGAGGACAGGCTTGCCCTGATTACTCATCTGCAAATCACATTCCGTTTACCCAACTACACGAAACCTTTCGTGCATTTTTGATTGACCTCCATGTAGCGTCCCGAGCATCCCTAAGAGAAGGAGAGAAGGCCAGGTGTGGGTCAGAATACGTGTATTCTAGACGAAAAGTAAGAAAACTGCTGGCATGGCCAGCAAGACAGCCCACGCAGCTAGCTTCAAGGTGGCCGCCACTAATATACCCGACCAACCAACAGCCCAAACAAACAATACGCTACACCCCAACTAAGCTTTTGCGTATAGCGTCGCAGCATTTGCTAATAGAGCGCATTCCAAGGAGAGATGTCGTGAAGCTCTGTGGCGAGAGGGATCTATGCCACTTAACCTTATCGATAAGAAATGGGGGACTTTTCAACAGCTCTTAGTGTAGTGCTTTGGCATTCGGACTGTTGGTTAGTCTTACAGACTTGCGGCGGCTGTCTTGAACCTAGTTGCGTGGGCTGGCCTCCCTGCCATGCCAGTAGCCCCTTTCTTCCTTTTATTGCACACATGTATTCTGATCTGAGCTTGGCCATTCTTTCTTTAGAAATTCTCGCGACGCTACTCTCGATTTATTTCCAATGCCTATTAGAGTTCAAACAACTCTAAATTGCTCACTTAGTGGTAATGAAATGCTACTTTCTCAACACAATGTCAAATTGAATGTCCCGGTGTAAGACTAAGCAGATTGGCCGGTTTGCCTTGCTACACGATGGTGACTGCTTTGATCTAGTTGCTTAAGCTGGCCTCCTGCCCATGCCAGAAGTCTCATTCCTCTTTTCATTAAATATACACATTCTGCCCATGCTTAGTGTACTTTCGTGTTCTAGAGATACTTGGAACTCTAAAAACTCACTTTCAACGCATTTATAAAACCCTTGGTTCAATGTCAGCACAAATTGGTGCTCAAACAACCTAAATCTATCAGCACAATGCCAAAGGAATGCAATCCTTAACAAATAGCCAAACTGATAGTTCCCATTGTAGCGCTTTGTGAATTTCTAGAGGCACAAAAAGGTAAAACCCCACAGAATGACATGTGCATCTAAAGAGCAAATGAAATAGGGCTGGAGCAGAGATGCATATTTACCGAAGGCAGGAAAAGAACTGCAGATATATCTCAGAGGCCAGACGACGCGACCAGGGCAATACGGCCAGTAAGTGACCGAAACTGAAACGGATCGCCAGAACAATCAAAGTAATGCTTAACAGATAAGCAAAACTGAGTGGAAACGGTGGTCATGTAATGCTAGCAAAATACGATCAAACAAGTCTAAGCTCAGTAACGGGTGAGGGAAAAGGTTAGGCAACACGCCCAGCTCAAATGCACGGAAAACAGGCTCACATCAACTGTCGATTAGCAAAGGCGATTGGGCTAACAACTGCCCCGTCTATACTGTTTTAATGGCTTTCACAGTGTCCAGATCGACATACCCATATCGTTTGAAGGAGCCATTTGTACTCAGCGAAACTAATAATTTTAGCCTTCTACTGAGAAGAAGAAGGACACTGGTCGGAGAAGACAAGAGCAGCTATAGCAAGCTAACGCGTCATCTAATGAGGAAGTGACGCTGAGTATCGATGTGTTGTAGGTAATATAGCCCAACATTGGCTAGGGATCCGTTGTCTAGCTATCTGGTACTCATTGTTTGCAACCACCCAGCTGCCAAGACCTTCGATTTTGACACCCACTTATAAGTCATACAGAATCCACGCCTTCATGGAAAGACATTATTGAACTACCACGAAAGCGTAAAAGGCTCCATAAAACTACCTAATCTCCGGGGTACTTTGCAGATTCACTTCCACTTCCTACTCAACAGCAATAAGTAGCGGCCCGCATCTTATTGTGCTTCCATATGCGCGAAACACCAACATTCTACCAGTAACTTGGCCAGCCCTAAGGATTAATAAATGTCATCAGGAGAAGAACATCCTAGTGCTGACAATGAGGACATTTACACTTTGACACACACTTTGTGGTACCACTGCCACCATAGTTGTGACTTCAAGTCCTAGCAACTGGATCGCACACCTTATCACTGATATGCAGGCATCACAAGTAGTCAGCGCTGCAATTTAGGGAATGTCCTAAAGGCAAGTTATCCTTTGTGATGTAACAAATGGAGTCTAGCCTGATAAGCCTAGATAACGACAATTGCAGCTGCTTCTCACAAAGGGTGGAACACCGACTGCTAATTCGGCATCACGCCAAACGCTCAGCTATGACAAAAGACCAGATACCCAAGTTAGGTCACCAAACCAAGATCAAACCACAAACATCCATTAGCGGAAACTCAACAATCGTAGACTTGAGCCTCATACCTTCCCCTCAAACCTAAATCCAAACCACTAACTTGCCCAAGCTCAACAAGCATCCATTAGCGATGCGATCACACGCAAAGGCAATTTAGCAAACTGCGCCTAAATTCTAGTAAGTGCTTACAAAGAGGAGGCAACGACATTTTAATGATAGGTTACGGAGGCATTTCGCCTCACAGCCCCAGGCGTGTCTGCGTGCTTATAGCACGAGGCTCCTGCAGCTGCGTTGCCTGGACAGTCACAATCGCAAGCTGGCCGATCAAACGGATACACCCCAGCTCATAACCCACAAAAGACCATCAACCTATACCGACTTTATTGTCATTTCGCTGGTCATAATTTTGAATTCGGCAACACGTCACAAATGCCTGTCACATTCCATCAAAGGCGGTTCCGTCCGACGTGGTAAGAGCAACGTCCTAGAAGTCTGAGAGGAATCTGAAAGAAGGTTAGTGTCAGAGAAACAACACACTCACCCATTGTCCAGGCCAACCGTCTCAAAGATTCAGCGTCTTCAGCGGTGGTAACATTCATGACTTCCCTTCGCTTCCGGGTTGTCCGAACCGCAATCACGACTTGTATTCTAGAACGAAAGGAAGGGGGCTGTTGGCATGGCTGGAAGGCCAGCCCACGCAGCTAGGTTCAAGGTGACCGCCACTCATGAGGCGGACCAACCAACAGTCCAAACAAACGGAACACTACGGCTCCGGTAGCAGCTTATGTTGTGAGCAGATGGAGTGTATCAAGAAGAAGACCAATTACTGGCAGTGTTTCCATCAGAATAAACTAGATGCTGCTCTTCAATAGGTTACCTTGCTGCTCTCTTACTGGACAAAAGTTTTTGTCCCACAACTGGAACAACTCAGAATGCAAATGCGAAAATGTCTGCAAAAAAAAACAGAAAAATGACACAGTGAGCAAAGTCCAAGACGTCAGAGATGAGCGATGTCGCCTTCACGCCTTTCAGATGGGCGATGAATTAAGACCAGTATAGGTGCATTACAAATTGAGGTTGCGAAAATCGCCTGAGATCCGCTGATTTAGCGCCAATCGCTGCGATGAGCAGCGTACGCGTAGTCGCAGTGCTGGTACTAGGACGCGGCTAGTTGTAGGCGAGATAAGCGGTTGGCGTCTTTGCTCTTATGCCAGCGATTTGTGGTTGTTAGCGGCGAGAGTTTTAAGCCTCTGAATGTTTGGAATTGCAAGAAACCCTCACCTACTGAGAGTCCCGATTAGATCAGCTTAATGAACATAATGAGCGAAGTATGGCCAATTGCAGAGGCAGGTTCGCCCAGCGCTTCTTCCTAAGCATTTAAACACTACTTGGACAAGCACCCTCAATTCAGGTATGGTAATGGGCGGAAACTGCTGCGGGGCGGCAACGCGAGCATGTTCTCCTATAACATCTCCCCAACTCTCGTCCTTCACTACCACCCACCTCGCGAAGTTTACGCCCAACTGTAGGACGGTACATTCGACAAAAGCGTTTCCATCTATCAACGGTCCAGCCGTAGGTATGAGCCACTAGGTGTCAGGAAATCGTGACGTCGAAACGGAAGGATAAATGCAGATGGAGATTGTTGTGTTGCGTTGTGTTGACACACGACCTGAGAGACGACCGATATTTACTTCCACAACCGCGACCCCCTTGCCTTAGCGCTTGCGAACAGTTCCCTCGCCCTAGAATTCGGCCCAGCCGTTGATCATGCAATGAACAGAAATCAGCCATAAGACACGCATGGACGGGGTGATGCGCGCAGCCTCCATGATTTGACCTCAAACACAGCCCTTGTCTCATGACATGTGGTCGTGTGTCCTCTTTAACGCAACAAGAATCAGCCACTATCCTACTCTCCGTCAGCGTTGAACCATTGAATTCGCCATGCATTCAGTTAGGTTCAAAATATACTAGGGCCCTAATTGATGCAATGATAGCGCATGGTTTATGCACATGCGAAAGAATGGAGTGAGTTAATGTAACATCGGCACCACTGGTGGGATGCAATGGATAGTAAAGGAGGCGATGCCGTCTTCTTATCAAAGGTCGCAGCTAGCGATGGCATTAGTAGGCTAACGAAGCAAAAAAACACGGGAAACTGAACGCTTTATTCTCTGGGCATGACATGTGGAAATTTAGCGAAATTGGGTAAGGCAATGTGAGACGCCAATTGAAGCCGGATAACGACTGAAGCTTAGGTGATGACAAAACGGACTTCCAGGAAGTGACACAATATGATTTACAAACCTATAAATAAGAAAATGAATTACTTTGAGTATTTCTTGAGTAATTTGCTATCACATACCTTAAGGAGGGTGAATTGGCAAACTCGATAATGAAGTTATAGAGTCGACATGGATTCAAGAGATTTATCGCAAATCGCTCTGCTAGCGCCTTCGGTTGGTGCAGTAGTCGTGAATCATGCTTGAGCATTGTGTTGCATCAAAGTCAATCACCTCCTTCAATGGTGTGGTCAAAATAGTGGATGCCTTAAATGGGGTAAATTAGTTTTAAGGTCTTATGATAGCCCTCTTGAACATGCGTTGCACTGCATGGGTGGATGACACGACCACCAATATGTTCATGGGCCCCGAAGCATTGTTTTACCCTTTTTCACTGAACTTGTAAGCCCCGGAAACCGTGCTACATAGAATTATTTGCTAGTTTGCAACGAATGCTCTCAAGCCGTGGTGCAATTATGCGCAGCTGAGAAGAAGCACATCTCGCCTGAATTATTTTAGTTGGTTTTTGTGGGCAGCTTCTCAATTCATCAATATCGGCTCTCGTGCAATCTTTTACAACTGCATTCTCCTCATCTGAGTAACTGCGCATAAATCGCATGAATCGCATTCACCCTTACTAGCGCAATGAATAAGGAAATCAGCGACAAGTCACGGAGGAACTGTGTGTCACGCTAACACAATTTTAGCAGTCTTGTGTGCGCGTAATGGAGGCTAGAAGAAGAATGGCTGTGAAAATTACAAAATTTGCTGACTGATTTGTAAGTTTCTCACGCTCTAGCGTGATCCGATGTCATTAATTAGCCGCACATGAGCCGTGCCCACCCGCGTGATAACCAGCCCTTTATGGTCAAAAGTACAGACAGATTGTATAAGCTGTGCAAGACTTCAGTGTTGACAACTCAGTGTAGAACGTACTTGATAGAGCCAGTGCCTTCAAAATGCGATGCGAGGCCTTCAAGTCTGTTGAGGCGCTGATATGGAATTAACGGGATTTAAATTCTTCGTCAGAGGTAGTTGATTCGTTGGAGCCGAAAGTGTTTTCGATAACTGATTCGGAAGTAGAGGGACCATCGTTCATAAGAGCAGTGTAGCCAGTTTTTCATCAAGCCCTCTAGGTAGCATGGAAGCCACCTCGAAAACACAATCATAGATCTAGTGCGGGTTTTTTTCGGTAAGAGTTTGATGGGGGTTGTTTTCTTGTACTGCCAAAGCGCCTTCCGCCCAACTTGGGACGCTACAGAGGAAGTCAACACCAAGCATCGCATTGCAAATCAACTCTGGACATGCAATAAATTGGACTGTTTAAGCCTCCTTCCCTACTGTTTCCTTTTTGCCTGCATCTTTCCTTTTGCCGATAAATATCGTTTTGCAGAACGGAGGCTGCAACGAAACTTACTGCATAGGTTTGAGAAATATTAGGTACTCTAGTGGATTGGCTGCGCTTGTTTCAATGAGCAAACTAAAAGGGCACCTCTCCAGCCTGCCGAACAATTTTGATTGATGGGCGCGAACCATACGGAGATGGTCATGATAAGGTGTTACACGACAAACCTGATTTTTGGCGAGTGCGTGACGAGGTGGGAAGACCTTGCGTAGGATTCGGCCAGGGAATGATCGCCTGAGAAGGCGGTGTTAAGGGAAGTCCCTGGAGCTTTCCAATGGCTGCCTCATTGGTCGTTGACCTTCACGACGTGAAGCTTTGCTGCGATGTGTGGTGGTTGGACTCCGGCATTAAATTACACAACCACCAATCTTTCGGCTAGTTTTGTGCGCAGACTTTAAAACACATTCTCCAAGGAGCCGCACAACTTAGCCTACTTCTCACTATATTCGATGGGCTTGTAATAAATGCTAAAAAGATCGCTGGCCAGCGACGGTATTTGCTGACTAATAGCAAGTTAAATCAGTGCAATTTAGCACTGGTCGTGGTCGTAATCGGGTAAGATTCAAGCACCCACTGCTGTAGAGGAAAATGATTTATGCGAATGCAGCCACGGAGCCCTTAACCAATGCTTTGCATGTTTTTCAGTCGCAATCTTTCCTTCACTCCTCCCCTCATGCCGCCTGGTTTTCATTTCTTGATTATGCGATTTTGCTTTTACTGCACGCAAAACAGACCACAAAGTTCGAAAACCTGCAGGTCAGGTACTTACGTTGACTTCAGTGTGCCGTTCCTTTGAAAATAACCAAACTATTTTGCACGTGGTAACAGAACTTGCAAGGAAATTCTGCTACTTGGCGCCCTACCGTGGGCCCCTGCTATTCTGTCCGACACCCATAATTCAAGCAAGTTGCCAAGTTGCAACGTAAGTACATGAGCAGCCGGTTGGTAAAAGTGATCCGTTCTGAGAAACGGTCTTTGGCAAATGTACTCATAGCATAAAACAGATGGCGATCACCGTCAACGCAAGCGAAACCAGAGACATTTATATGCCGAGTGCTGTCTTTTAAGGCAAAATATCACCTCTGCAATAGGTAGGGACTTAGCACATGTCCAAAATATTCAATCAAATGTTCCTTCATGCTAGCAGACAACATCTTGTACACACCAAGCCAAAATTAGAGCCATAAAATAGTGCCTGTCTCGATGTTTCTCCACAGACTGTCACTAAAATTCCTAAAGAGGACAAGCCATTGCCACAGCGCTTGTGCTCAAGGAGCAAGCAAATCATGCCCCATCACATGAGGTGATGATAAGCAGCGTTTAAAAGGACATGGCAAGATATGATGGGGAAATCAGCAAAGCATCTAGACCAGTTCAAACTTTAAAGTCTACTAAAATGAAAATTTTGCTCAAGGTCCTGCACGGCATTGCGAATCCTAGGCCATGCGTGTTCTGCACGGCGTTGAGGCAAGGAACCGGAGTAGGACGTCTATTGCTTGGCAAGTCAGGAGGCTCAACTGATGGTCACATTTTGGATGGGGAATACAAGGACTCTGCAGCTAGACTGTCCTTGCATCTGCATAGAACCAATGACAGCATTCAAGTCCCCTACCATCTACGTCACTGCACCTGACTTCTTCCGCAGGATCTTTTACGGGTAGCGCATAAACATGTGCTCACTGCGGGTTTTCCTTTATACCGAATCCTCGTCTATTTCCCCCAGTTACTCATTTCGACCGATGATGTGGCTCATCAATGCATTTATGATTATTCAACATGCTCATTTGGAGCGGCTCACTAAGTGCCTGGTATAGTATGGGATGCCTAGTGGGCAGGGTATTGCTCTCAGGGCTGTGGGGAACCAAGTCACTATTATTGGCTCACAGATTCAAAGAATTTGTCACCCTACTGCCTAAAGATAACGAAGAGGTCAGCCCTCATCGCTGACCCTGCGCAAGAAATGCTTTGAGTTAGCCGCCATCCACTGCATTTTATCCCCCTTCAGGAGTCTCTTCATTGCATTTCCTCTTATCACTGAGACTGCATATTCCCAGTAGTATGAACAAGTGCTAATGGAATAACGTTACCGTACCTTCCCTTCAGCTTCCTCAAGGCTTCTCTTGCATCCATGCTACCCTTGTCCTGGAACAATCCACTATACCATTCATAAATCATTCCTCCGCTTCACCTGGCAGTCCTAGTTTCCAAAGGAGCAGGTCAGCTAATCGAAGTCGCTACTAGTCCGCGCATTCTGGATCCCATTCTTTCGCAATCTTTTTACGCGGGTAATTAGCACGAAGGGGATCTAGGATATTTTGGATAACCGAAGCCACCAGTCAAGTGACGACCGCATACGAAGGGCAAGGGCCCCGGCACAGCAAAGAGCTGGATGATGACCCAAATCCATTTTCCAAGAAAATTTACAATTGAACAACGACACAGAAGCAAAATGTTAGTAATCTGTTGTCATGACGACAATGATTTCTTTACCCGTACACGATCACATTTAACTTCGGTGTAAATAAATATTTTACATCTGATAGCATCTGATAGACCTTTAACTAACTACAAACCAAACATCGATCCTTATTTGCTTGACCTTCAGGTCATTTTTATTTACTTTTGCAGCTCATAACTACGGTGAGTAATTCAGTTCTAAAACGGCCCAGATCTGTGCGGTCACACTTTTACTATGTCCAATTTTATAGCAAAAAGCTTGGGGCCTCTTCGACCTTAAACATCTCCACCATCTGGTAACTCCGGAAACCAAAGGTTAGTTGATTTAACTGCTTCATCGCCCTTGTTATGCATCCGATGTTTACACATATTTGTGCCTCTAGGTTTTGTCCTCTTGTTACCAATTTGTATGCGCCGATCACCATGAATTAAAGATAATTGTCCCAGCTGGCTGTCCTTTACTGCAGTCACTGTATCCCAACTGACGCGCCCCTCACCTTGACCTCATGCCACAGTTTGCTAGCTGGCTGGCTGGCTGGCGAGCTGGTTGGCTCATTGGGTGAGGCTGCAGTTGCAATAGCAAATGCTCATCGTCAGTCCTCATCTGACCTGCTCATCACGAACTAATGCTAGCTCCTGATAATTACAGTTGATGATTATGCGATGAGGTCATGCGGAAACAAAGATGCGCACGTGATGGAGAACTGGCACTAACAGGTGTGAGTGCACTCAATAATTGCAGTTGACAATAAAAAGTTCCTTAAGCTGAAAGTGTGGTTAACAGACTTTTTGTTTTCTTCTTCTTCGTCCAAAAGCAGCAACCAACAACCACACGAGACGTCCAGTGAACGCCTCAGTAAGTGCTGCGTCATAAAGCACTCGCAGTGCTCTGATATTCGAGACAGTCTAGACATCACATTGCTCCTGTTTGATGGTCTTTCCATCATCATGCTTTTGCAGCTCACAAAGGTTAGAATGATGCCTGAAGGCGTCTGCACAGTCACCTGCAAGTGGGTTTCAGTGTTAGCCAGTGTAATCAAAAGATCGTACTAGTTCCGCTCACATTTACCTTGTCAAAAGAATTTCAAAGTGGTGAGGTGTGCAATAGACAAGTCGGCGCAGTGTGATACGACAGTCTGCGTCATAGTGAGTGCTGATCATTACAGAATCGGAGTTTGCCACCAGTTGAGCCTTCACCTTCTCTTCCTCCTTCTCCGCCTTAAGTCGATATGGTATCATTAGTGCTCTTTACATGAGTATCCAAATAAGTGTCCAAAGTAGTCGGTTTCTGATTGCAAAGTCGACAGCTGTCCTTCCTCACCTCATTGTCCTGCGTACTTATAGAATGTCTTCTCAAATTTGTGCGCCATTTTACTGGTGCTTGTAGAATGTGGGAAATGCCATGCGATTTCGTCGGTTCTTTCACCAATCTTCCTTTGCTTGTGAGAGGACAGAATGACGTGGAAGAAGGACACAAATTTGGGCGAATCTGGTTGTGTTTGGTGTTAAAAGGTGCTCCCTGTGATGCCTGATTCTGAATGCTCATGAATAGAGCGTTCATTGGGGATGATGGTTCTGCCGCCGGCACACCGATTTTCTTGGTCTGTTCGCCTCCTCTACTGTTTTAATGAAGTAGTTCTGGAGTGCTCTCTGCTCTCCCTTTGGTTGCAGTAGCAAATAGCCTTGGCTCCATTATTGCCTTTGTTATGTGACCAACAGCGGATAGGTTGGTGATGGAGACATAATCAAAGGCTTAGATCCAACCCTGATGTCAGACGAATGTGCTTGGTGGCTAACAATTGACGGTCTTCTCCTCAAGGCAGACAAGCATATAGGTTTGTTCTTTCCTGCAACTTTGTAACTAGCTAGCATTCAAATTGACAGTGCGAAAGAAGAGTGTGAGTCCACTTGGAGAGGGCTTGGAGGTGAAATGTAGAGAATGGTGTGGTGCTGTTGCGAAGGACAGATTCAAGTGTCATTCGCTACCTACCTATTCGTAGCTTTCACGTTGGCTTGATGTCCTTCGACCTATTTTTGGCATTTAGTGCGCGAGAGGGAAATACAGACTGACTACACCCGGTGCATTCGTTTTGCTGCACACAAAACTTCGAGCATTCAAATGCATGTTCCCCTCGCCAATAATTTATGCACCGCAACTCCCCATTTCCGACTCAGTAAATTGTGAACAAGCTCTGAAACCAACTAGCTCGTCCGCCCATCCCCTGGCGTAATCGCTTTCGCTTGTGCTGTCAGCATTCAAAGTTTAGACGAGTCTGCCATCGGGGACGCAGTCTGTGCAGCTGTGTGCAAATACGTGCAAAGCGGATCGTAAAGCAGGAATCAGTGAATCACTTTCCGTCACCCATGCACTTAGATGCTTAAGGCCCTTTGGTCCAAACAGTTCTTCAAGAGCTGCATGAACAATTGCGCCATGTGGGCGGGAGAAAGATGGCGGGGTCTTTGAGCACATTATCCTGATGTTGCTCACTCTCTCCACATTTGATTGATTTTTGCTACCAGAGATTGGGAGCAGATGGGCACAGAACCGAATTATTGCAGGTGAGGACTAGACAAATGAGGTCCTAGGAATGTACCTATGCGATAGTGGATTTGACCAGATTGTGCTCATGCCGAAGCATCAGAAGCTTCACAGCTGAACTGCTGTTCACTGGAACACACTCAACCCAGTACATGATGCTAAATCATAATTTTTCTGGACTGAATGCACGAACATTGGCGCAGTCTAATGTCTGCACACTCTAGATTTTGCCGATGCACACTTCATGCAGTTGCATGACACAAAATGCCATTGTCGCAAAGGATACACTTGTTCATGTTACCGTAGCACTTATTGGAAGCACTTTGAGGCCAAAGAGGATGCGGTGCACTCGTGCTGATACGCCTCTCTCTGCCTTAAGCATTTCCCTACGCCTACTTTGATCGGAGCTACCAATCGCAGCCTAGCGCCATTCTGACATCTCCAATGGTCGTGAGAGGCGGTGAGCAGTTCATGGGCAATTAAGCACCTTTCTCGCCTTGCCTTAAAGGCGTTTAGCTCAGCTTGGGCTCTATAGCCGTCCAATAACTGAAAATGATGAACACACTAATAGTCGAGGGGCCTCTCGCTCGGAAGTCAGTTAACAAGCCGGACAACCCCCTGTAGAGACATGCTGCCAGGAGGCACCTGCCACATGCCTGCGACTAGATCTACCTCGTTAGCAACTCAGAAATCATGCGCATTATTTGCTCACGTCAACATCGTGCAAATTTTGAGTGTCACTTGATTCCCATTAAATTGTTAGTGCCCACTACATCTAAGGAGCAAGGACATTGATACGGACAGCAGTAAAGCTTAAAACTAGGCCCCTGCACGGTGGTATTTGCAGCGTTTTGCTTGTTTGGGCTGTTGGTTGGTCGGGCATATTAGTGGCGGCCACCTTGAAGCTAGCTGCGTGGGCTGGCCTGCTGGCCATGCCAGCAGTTCCCATACTTTCTGTCTAGAATACACGTATTCTGACCTACACCTGGCCTTCTTTCCTTCTTCTAGGGTTACTTGGGGCACCACAGTATTATCTAAAGCGAGTTTTATGCTCAGATACAACAGGCGCTTTATTCCAGCTAAATAAATTTTGGCTCTTGTAATGTTATTTGACGCGCCTAAAAATCGATCTTTTATTGTCATTTCTCATTATTATTTTTGCAAGTTACTAAATTTAGTGTTAAAATTTATGTCAAGAAACGGAAAAAAGGCTTGATTTCATATAAGGAAAATTCGAGGTTTGCGTCCTTTTTCGGATGACATTGAAGTGATTGGTTAGAATTGTGTGCATAATTTGTTGGTAGTGTGCGTTTAGATGGCGATTCTTCTTAAGTGATGTGAATTAATTTGCTCGAATGCGTTGAGTGTTTGATGCATTCGTGTTATTGTTTTTTGGTTATTATTGAACTCTGCGTGCTGACTGGCTTTACTTGTACACCTATCTGCTGGGGCAGACGCGAAGAGCACGTAATGTAGAGATGTTTCGTTCTCCTACTACAAGGTCCAACCATGCTGTTTTTTTGCTGAACAATGCCGCGCTTGATAGCTTAAGCTCATATCGGCAATCTATGATAGGTTTTGTTAGTGACTGTGGACTTTATTTAGTGAGTCATGGTGTTATTTTGAAGGTATTTTGAAGGGATTTAATTTTGCCGAGCGCCTGGAACCTGCACATTATTTTGACAAAAGCCATCCCTTATGCTGTTTGTTCCATCTTTTCACTAGGTTAAGCGTCGAAGTCGCTGTCGGATTTTGTCTTGCGATAAGTGGAGGCAATGCGCCGCGGCAATGGGGACGAATCTCTCCTTCGCCACCGTTCCACACGGACTGCAATCAATGAGCTGCCAATCAACTTTTGATTTCAGTTGATGGCATGCTTCGAAAATTAGCCCACAGGTCCTCTCACGCTTTGCGTGTTGTGACGTGGGTTTATTTTGGTTTGCTGGATGTTGCTAGGTCCTTGAAACGTCGATCGGCTTCCCTTGTACGCTCGTACCCTACTGTGGGCGGAAAGACCTCCTGATGTGACATTCATTAATTTTGCTTCCGAAATGCGATGGCTATTCGCATCCATTTTGTACTTTACAATAATTCAAGTGAGGAGCTGAGATTGTTGTAGCGATTCGCAATCGGTTTGGTTTTTAGTGACGGTGGAGAAGTGTTGAAGTGCTTTGGCTTTACTGAGAACTTGGCGCTGTTTCATTGTTTTCTTGCTACACTTACATTCCTTTCACCTCGTTTGCATGCTAGAATAAACTTTTGTGAGGTGGCTGTGATTCCTGCCAAGATTTCCCTTTTGGAAAGAATGGAGGCATCATTTGCTGGCATTGAATGCGGCAGTCGCCTTATCTGTTACCCCTCTCAGGTAAGGTTGGAGTGCTGCAAGAGGTTTTTGCTGTCATTTTGTGCAGTTGCTGGTTTGATTGTGAGTTCTTTTATTATTCCTCCGTGTGATAATGAGTGTGCTCTTTACCTTACCATGATACCCGTACACGGAGGGCGTATGATGCCTGGCAGCGTCACAACTCATTGGCTTAGGGGCCACGACTATATCTTGTGCTGATGTGATGTTTGCGAAACGTGCTCTGCAGAGGGTCTCAGTGATGGTTTGAGCTCAAATTACGCTTTGATTGCATGAGTTGGTGTCTGAGCGTGGTAGACTGAGTAGATGGGTAAGGAGAAGTGACTGATGCGGGCTTTGGCATCACTGCACAAACCGTAGTTTGCGGTACTCCTAAGCGCTTGTTTGTTAAGACCCTTTCTCCTACCAGCATTTGTATTCCAGTGTGGTGCTTTCGCAGAGTTTGGGATGCTCATGCATCGGCTCTCGCAGCGTTTGCGTTTCGCCTTTGGGATGCTGCAAAATTACTGTAGTGGTGGTGGTAGTGTGGTAACATCTAATGAGCCTGTGGAGCGGTGGACAGTGAGAGCTGGTGGAGCGCATTCGTGCCGTATGTTTTAAACGCTAAATTGAATGCCGACAGCTCAGATTGTTGTTCAAGGAAACAGTAAGAGTGGATATGAGGCTCCTACGAATGGGATTAGCTTTTCTGCAGATGAGCCTGAATTGTGCTACTCCTCGATAATCAGTAGCAACATACGCTGGTGTATTTCATTCTCTTTCTGCACCGCCCTTGAACCTGAAGATGGATGTAGTTCCAAGTCGACTGGGTCATTTGTACTTGTCTTCCTTCATAATAGGGCTTTTGTTGGCCGCTCGTGGTGAATGCTTGTTATGGTTGAGGTGGTTAATGTAGTGCAGTCTGTTTTGGATAACGTTATTCAGGCTTCTCGTGTTTAAGGAAGCTTATGAAGGACTGGAAAGTAATTACGGTGCTAGAAATTTCGACTACCTTGCATTGTGTTTCATTAGTGTATTCTATGAGAAGTCATTGTGTTTGCCATCACATGGGTTTAGTTTGCATTCCCTAATATTTGTTTGGTGTCCATAAGGAGACATACTTTTTCAATTGTGTCGGTCTTCAACCCTATTAAATCTTGCATTCATCCACCTGATCGTTTACTTTGTAGTGCACAATAAGCTCTGAGGTTTGTTGTAGTTCTGTGCAAGAGGATTGTCACGAGTTTTGGCGGGCCTAGTATTAATCATTTATAGTTAATATTTGTTACAAGTTAAGCAACTGTGTCATGCAACTTGCTCATCAGGGTTTTGTCTGTTCATTCAAAACGGTCCTAACGCGAAAATTAGCTAGTATATTCTGCCCGGTGTTATCCGGTGGCCGACTAGTCATGACCTATTGACAGCGCAGGAGTGTCATGACTAAATGTCAATTGATGGGAGGACTTGCTTGGATGGTTCAACGTAAGGGACGTGGTCATTTAGCACTGACTTGATATTAGTCCTGAGAGTGCAGAGTGCTTAAGTTTAGATTAGACGGATAGGCCCTGGGATGATCCCTCTTGCTGCAGTAAAATAGGGTCGAATAGAGATACTTGGTCGCTTTGTACGTGTAAATTTGGTTCGTCCGGTGACCACATCGCCCACCACCCTCGATTGTTTCAGGGCAAGGGGTAACAAGGTAGACTGAGTGCATTTGGAGCCAATCACCGAATTTCACTAAGTTATAATGAAACTGCCGTCGACATGTTCTCCACCTATATTTGGTCATCTTCCACCCTCAACGTCAGCTTCGAGTCCAATTTCCCCATTCGCCAAAGGGCTTGCATGTAAGTGTTGGCTGTTTAACGAAAGCGAGGGCATCGATGCGCATGGGAGTGAGGACGTCGTTACTGATGTTATAGCAAACTATGTTGCATTGACTAGTGCTGTTGTTGGTTTGAGAGCATAATCTGCTCCGTAGCGGGGGGTGGTGGATATAAAGTTCGGTTCATCAAAGCAGGTGGTAAGTCGCTGACACAACCGTCTACGTTCGTCTTAGCGCTCTAGAATTTTTATAAGACAGGTCTCCAATTCGCCAAAATGGACAGCATATTAAAGCCACCTAGGCTTACTTCGTTATAGTGCTTTTGCAGGTCTGGATTTACTTAGAACGTCTCGATGCTTCACTGGATTGTTTTTTAGTGGGCACGGGTAGTTACTTCGCTTGAAAATCGGGCAACAATGAGTGGTCTTTTGCGACTTTGGCTAAGCCACCAAAGCATGAAGTAATTATCGGTATTCGCTTGCAGGCCTTGATTTTTTATTTATTTTTATTTGAACTAGCAAAAAGCAAAAGGTGCTTCATTGTCACAATCTCTACATCAGCAAATTGCGCAGGGATGATTTGCCAAGCCAAATTTTTAAGCAGCAGGTACAATGCAGTTAAAAGGTTCTGGGACAAAATGTTAAAAGGTTCAGACTGTGAAAAGGCCGCCTGCCTAGCTTCTTTTTTCATAAATGGAAGGTGATCGGAAATGGTCCTTGTTGCATAGCCAAGGTTGATGCATTCATGAAATGGTGCAGGTGCATAAGAAGGGCTGGTCATCGCACTAACACAGAAGCCTTTTTTTCGGGAAGGAAACGGAGAATACACAAAGTGATATGCAATTAGTCGAAAAGAAGCCTGGGCTGCTGTCTTGTACGATGCTCAAAGCAGGCAACTACATCTTATTTCAGGACTTATTTCAACTAGACCTAGAAGTTTGAGTTTTCTAGCAGCCTTGCCCGGAAATTCATGCTGTGCATCATTTCATGCTGAGATTCATTACAAAGCCTAATGAAAAAGTTAGGTAAGGATAAGTGAAACCGAAGCATGAAGCAGCAAGTGGTAGGGATTTTAATCAGCCAATGTTTCATAGAGTTCGTTTCATGGCCACATTTATTTCGCTGTACCCCATTTCTGCACTTTGAACCCAGCGTAGAACTGAATATGATCCTCAAGAAACTTACTTCCTCTGCAGCTATTTGTGCTGATTTTCGTATTTTGTGTACATGAGCTCGTAGTGTGAAAAAAATTGCATATGACAACGCCTTTCGGAAAAAGTCACCTTTCCCGCGTTGTTACTGTCAGTGTAGGTGCGTCAGGCGTAGTGGGGGCGCATTGTAAAATGGGCTGTGTGAATACACATGCATCTTGCAGAGGCTGCATTTACATGGTAGGGACTTGTTCAGTCGCAAAAGCTGGTGGTAGAGCTTGAGTTGTTTTCTCATGGAGACCCGTTGGTATTAAGAAGAGTCGATTGTGGACGATTGCAAATCATTTAACGAACTCCACCATTAGCTTTGCGAAACTAGTTTAGTGACCACGAAGCAAAAAGTAAGTTGACCGTGAAGATTATTCATTTGCTTGTTGTCCCGTGAGAACTCAATAAGTCTAATTTGGATCTTTGTTTTTAGACTCGACTCACTGGCATGCGTGATGGTCAGCAGAATCCACGTCTCTGAATTCGAATTTTAAACTGGAAGATGCTCGCGATCCAATACAGGTGTTAGGAGGGACCGGTCCGCTGTAGTTAAGCGTCTCCTTTATGTCATGGAAAATAGGTGGTGTCGCAAATGCGGTTGATGGCATTCATCTAGCTGATGTCTGATGCATGAGACTCATGAAAGAAGAGAGGCACTGCCAATAGGTAGGTAACGGTGACCTAGACAGTGCCATTGCTTTAGTCGAGCAATGTCAAAATTCCTAGTTGATGTCAGCAAGCAGTTTGTAAAGAGCAGGTGCACATTTCTTCACAGTTGTGGCTGACGCTGACGCAAATGGACAATTCATGTGACATCGCATGTTTCTTTGGGTCTGTTAGTAAATATGTGAGAAGATAAACATCTTCGACCCAACCACATTGGGTTACATCGTTTGGATTTGAAGGCAGGCAGAATTTTTTACCTGTCATCCCATTTGTGCGCATGCTTAGTGTTTTCGTAGTTCCTTTGCTTGCATTTCTAGTTTATTTTCCCCTAAAGCTTGCCGGTCCCTTGGTCAGCGGCTGCTTCATCAATTTTCACTTCAACGCTTCTCGGTGAGTGTCTTCTTTGCCCTTTACCACGTTCACCAGGCTTCTGAGCATTGCATGGCCCACTGATTCCCACCGTGTTAATTTCCTTAATCTATCTTCCCAAGAAGATTCCTATTCTTTGTTCCAATTCATTTTCTTTAGCGACGCGTGAACTTCTCGCTCCTTTAACTGTCTTAATCTTCCCTCACCTTTCCTTCGTAGCTATGACCAATTCTCTACCACCCTATCCACAGAACTAGTTGGACGGCAGCTTCCTCTTTGTGAAATTTCAAATATCCCTTCAATAGCCCTTCTCTGCAACGACTGGTAGAAAATGCCATAGTGATCTGATTTCGCAGTACAGTGCAGCTTTTAAGCGCTGCTTCGATGGATAACTCGCATAATTGGCGTAGTGCGCATCGTGCCAAGTCAGAATTGACTTCGGAACAGGGGGCATTCCCAATACCCTCTTTGATGTCCAAAGCCCACTCAGTGCCTATTTCTTGGTGTTTTCGCCGACAACTGCTTCTAATGTGTGATTTGCTGATTTACCTTTTCTTAACGAATAAGGATTGAATGCAAAGGAAGTAAAAGAGTAAATAATCAACAAGTAATGCCAGCGACTTGCTTACCTGACATCCTTTTCTATGAGCATCATCAACCGTACCGGTTGCCAGGGCTGTCTAGAATGAGCATCTAAACCAACTATACTTTAGCTTAAATAAATAAAAGTACTTGACTTTACACTTGAGAAGCTGACTGAATTGATTGTGGTTCCACTAAACTACAGTGAAGAGAGGCAACTGGGCAAAACTGCACCTGTCTATTTAGCGTTTCCTTACCAGGTTAAGGAATCCAGGTATTAGTGCAGTAAAAAACAAAAAAAAAATTAAAATAAAAATTAGACAAGCATGAAGGAAGAAAGAGGAAAGAGTTCAAAATCTGCAACTCAAACGTTAAGTTCCATTATATCACTTCATCCTTTTGGGAGATATTACATGGAAAAGGAGGTAATTGTAGAACGGTTGGAAATTGAATCATGAGCTGCGTTGCAATGATTAAGTACGTAGGATAGCAACTTGGCATAATCTGCTTTATCTCTGCTTGCTACAGTGTATCTGCAATCGGCAATCCATGCTAAGCCTGATTCGTGGCAAAGGAAAGGAGACCATGGCGAATCGTATGTCAGGCTAGCGAAGTAAGGTGCAAAACGATTGGCAGGGAAGTGCCTTGTCACCATGTTAATGACTCGCGCTTTGGAATTCCATACGATCTACTGGAATGGGTCACAAAGCAGCGTGTGGAGGCCGTTTTGCCACGTAGAAGTTGGGACACGACCAGCAGCTGACCTTGTTAGCGAAATAGTTGATGGGCAGGATGGTAGAGGAGGGGTCATGAAGCTAACATTGGCATAGCCGGACACCATGTTGATGGTTATAGGTGTGATCCTGGTGTCAGCATCGTCAGGTAGACAGGAATCAACCAGCTCATGCCCAAACTCAATGGTGGTCAAATTTTTAGGCAGAGATAAATGGCAGAAAAGTTTCCAACTAAGACAGGTTAGTGGCACGCATTTAACTTGAGCTATTCTAGCTCACTTGAGGACATGCATAAAACTGAGAAAAGTATTAGACCTTACTTGCCTAAATCAGTTCTCGGTTTATATTTAGCGCCTAGTTTCTACAATTCCCAAGCACGTAATTAGTGTTGGAGGTTGGCAACCACGCACACATGATCTAATAGGTTAAACCTGCATTGTACAACCCGACTTAATTCTACAATTTCCCGTGGACATGGGCTGTATGGAATCACGGAACATAATAACGTTTCTGGCAGCAGTTTCATCGTAAAGCCTTTAGCGGATTGGAGTAGCCGGTATGCAAATTTTGCGGCAATGCCAATAAGTTGATTATTTTGATGAGCCAATAAATGTGAGCTGACTGAAGATGCTTGTGTGGCCAACCTGATTTCAGCCACTTTTTTCCCAAGTCCTGTAGGTCCGATTTACCGGTGGATGCAGACTTCGGCAAATTTTCAAATGGTCAAACTCATGTTAATGCTCTTACAAAGGATATTTCACACATCCAAGGGACCTGGCAACTTGACGCGTGGATTGCTGCTTCTAATTGCTAACCCTATGATAACCATTTCTTCAAATCTAGCCCATTCTTGCCACTGCTTATGATCAGTCGTGATTGAAGAAGCTGAAAAATTTTTGTGTGACGCACTGTCTTCATACATTCCTATTAGATCACTGCGCCCTAATCACGGATGATTCGTTTGACAGACAAGCGGTCAGTAAAACTGGCTGATAAAGTGGCTGCAACTTTACCCATCTCGGTTGGTGCCCGTATATACGTCAGCCGAAATGAAACTGCTATAGCGCACAAACCAGCCAGTTTAATGTAAGGACGAATTTGCTAGTTTGCACGGGCCACCCTACAGTTCACCGGTCGGTTTCTGCAGTTGCTCAATCCTGGGAGAGAATGAAGCACAGCACTAATTTCCTTCTCTTGCATCCAATTCCGCAAGGCCACGAAAGTGTACCCGCTACGCTACTTGTATTGCGGAAGAAATGACTAATAAACTTACAATTCACCTCTAAATCAAGTGTGGAAGCCAAGGTCTCCACTGGTCTCCTGCGTGGAACATGGATGGTTGGTATGAACAAAAGGTTGGATATTTTGGATAACCGAAGCCATTGACTTAGTGGCAGCCCCATGAAGAGGGCGGAGGCGGATCCTGATCTCATTGTCCAGAGTGGAAAACCATCACATTGCCGCGTTGAGACGAGACGATGGCTTTTCACTTTGCCTTCAGCTGTGTCCTAGTAAGGAGATTTGGTTTCCTTATCCAGCCAACTTTCCTTCCGACTAGACATCCCCATTCCATTCTGAGGCAGCCATGATAGTGCCGTGCGAGAGAATCTGCATTTTCTAGCACACAGAATGGCTGCAACAGAGAGCAGAGCCAGAAGAGAGAATGAGTGGATGAATTGACACAGGACTGTAGGAGGCAGAGATTGCGGTGAAGGAAAACAAATGATGTGACAATGTGGGCAACAGTTAGAGGGTATCGAAGGGCAGCATTCAACTTAGCGGCCATGGGAGGACAATTCAGAGTGGTCCAGCTATGGCCTGCCTGGTGAAGAGTTGGCATCACAATGCTTCTCTCATTGTATGCAATAATGCCGCCAACCGTAGATAGCGATTGTAACCAGCTCACTCCTTGCTCCTAAGTCCACTAATACAATAGTTTCATTTAAATTTTACCGTTGTGTTCATCATTGAAGGTCAGACGTTGGCCGGATTGACCTGTAGAGCGCGAAAGTAGGGTACCCCGTTGATTAACTTTTATTTATCTCGCCTCACTTCACAAACGCGCCAACTGATAGAGAGGCGTCCACTGAAGCTCAGGTTACTTGTAACCCTTTTCGCGGTAATGCGACATTAAACGTTTCGTTTTGCTTCCCTAGCTCTTCGCCAGCATTTACCAGGTGTCATGTGGCATGCGTGTCTGGAGGCATTTTCTCCACCTACTACAATTTAACATGCACTTCATTTGCTTGACTGCATTTGAAGCGATTTGCATGTAGCGCACAAACTGCTCAACTCTTCATGGTGAACAGTTTGGTGTGCTGATTAGCAGCGGAGGCTCAGCTAATTAAACACTTGTGCAAGGCATTAGAGCCCTCCATACCTCCGGGAGAGGAGCTGGCATAAGTCTAAGAAGCTGCTGAGTGGGCCTGGCTCTTGTGGTACCTACTACTCCTTTACGGTTCTCGTCTGTTTACCATCATAACAATTTGAGAAGCCTGCACGTGAATGTATTTGCCCATTGAGCTCAGCTGCTACTTCATCCGTGAGACGTCGCGGCCATTAGGAGTTGTAAGAATTGAAATTGAAGGCCTAACTTTTCTCTCCCATTACCACGCATTTGCTGTCGACGCGTCTGTGATACTGCAGTAAGAATCTACTTGATATTGCTGCTGCGACTGCTGTTATTGGGATCCTACTTCATCAAGCGAGTTTGTTATTTTTCTACCATGGAAGGCGTGGACATGTTTTTTTGTGTATACCGAAACGTTTGTATGATCTAAGTGTTTGTACCTCGATGCTTTCCTCCGTGCGCACATCTAGAATCCTATGGTGTGTAACTGACGGCCACGTGTTCACATGGCTGTCGTTGGTCATGCGGCTTTGATGACCATTTGTGTTCATTTGTAGAGCTTAATGAGGGCTGTCTGATTGACATAATGTGCGGCGATAGTCCCTGACGTGTTGTCTGGGTGACTGGTGAGTGATCGCACTGTGCAGGTTATCCTCTAGGTGAACTATTGAATTGGTAGGCGGGGATTACATGATATGATGCAAAACGTTCCTTCCCCACCACCTTCATTCCGTGGGTGGCTCATGACTTGTTATTGGAAATGTGGGACCTCAAATGTCAATGTTAAAAGGTGCTCTGCATCCCATATTGGCGGTCATATTTTGGAGCTTGCGTATGACTTTAACAACGACCTCCTTTTTTAAGCCACCCCCTAGTGGGCCAAAGCAAGCGATTTTTGAGGAGCAGGTGCACAATTCTTGCATTTCTTGGCTTATGCTCAAGTAAATAAATTACTTTGGTGGTAATGCGTGCTCCTTTGGGACGATTGGTAAAAGGTGCATGATTGAAAAGGTGCATGAATTCGACGCAATTGTAGAAGGAGAAAATCATTTAGGATTTAAGTTGGGCTAGGATTTCATCTGAAATCTTATTTGTGCGCATATTAATTATGTTTTTGTGTTCTTTTGCTTGCACTTTAAGTCAGTGGAACCCCAGGATTGACGACAAGCCAAGTTGTGAGCTTGAAGAAACTTACACAGAAGTCGTGTGCAGCATCGAATTCAGCCGTGATTTTTTGTCAGACATTCTTGAGACGAAAGGCGTGAATGCGACCATCGCTTGAGTCGCTTAAAAGAGTCGTCTGGTTCCATTGCCTATCATTGATCTGCCTCGCCTAGACAACGAGGTGACTGTGTTATCTCCTAGACACCGACCTTCTTTTGGATTTTTTCTCAGACACCGGGACAATTGTTATGGGCCTCCGCTACAACACTTGCGGTCACCGAGCCCTTCCTTCCTTCGTTTTGAGAGAGTGTGATCCAACAATCACACCTTTCCAATGTCACTTTGTTGTCATTCCTAGGCAATTCTTCCTCCGTGCATGCTACCTCCAAACGGTTTATGCCATCTTACACAAACACTGAGACAGGCCTCCTCAAATCCTTCGATCTGTCACCAATCAATTTGTTTAAGGGTGCAGGGTGACCCTAGTTGGCACATTTCTGCGTTTAACAGAATTTAAATTCAGTACTTCGACTGAAACCTCAAAATGCCAGGCTTTGAATATCCTTCAGTTCCTGACCTCTCCTCAATGCAAGCATTTCCATTACATCCGCGCTGCTAGATTTTAACCCCCACACTCTTTGGTAAGTTGGTCTCCGGTGATTCCTTCATCAGCGAGTGCTCTGTAGATTGTTGAGGGTTGAGAAATCACTTATTCTTGCACTTCACGACTACTTTTAAAACCTAAAACTGATTTGATAAGTTTGTCTGCATTCAGCGAAGTGCATAAAAGTGTCAACGCTATGCTAACATGGGCTCAGAGCAGTACGGTTAGTGCAAAGGCCGACAAAACTCTGCAAAGAGCTGATTGTTTGTGGTCTTGGCGTAATCGTTCCTATCGATGCATTAAAAGGAAGTCTAGTGTAAAATGACAAGCTTAGCTGCCGAAACGGGTTCGGTGATTGCTCGCCCATAACAAAGCGACGAGGTAAAAAAAAGAAGACGGAGGAGAGGAATAACGAACAGCAGGATTTCACTAAAGCTTTGATGATCAGTTTGTCTTCTCGTTTGTTTGCAAGCAACGACACGCCTTGGTTCTGTCTCCAACGCTCTCATCGCTTCCTCCGTTTCACCTTGGCTTATGCTGCACGGGACTTGTGACAGCCAAAGGGTGGGACCATTGCTTAAGGCACGTCGTTCTACCTAATGTGCTAAGAAACAGACGAATGTGTGAGTGCTCAAATGTCGAACTCTCGTGGACGACTGATTGTCCCATGCTTGTGCGACTTAAGCATCAAACATGTTCACCAGTGGTGCGTGCAACACTTAACTGAAGCTAGCCGGCGAAAGAAATGCAAGCCGTATCACTTTATGTACAACATGTGCGGACAGGATGAGCAGGCTGAAGAAGTTGAGGAGTAGAATGCGATAAAGTGCCTAATGCATACACGTACGTTAAGTAGCCCATTTATACACAAGCAAACCTCGTTTCAAGCAAGTTATTGCAGATGCCGCCTGTTCAGTGTGCATTTGAGTGTCAGTAGGCCTCGCCTTTATGCGTTGCATTACCTGCCGAAGCGCCTCTTTTCTGACTCAACTTCTCCACCACCTCACCTCTGCACCCTTTTGTGCTTCCAATCGCGAGGTGAACTGTGCCTTGTAAAGTTCATAAATTCCATTTATTCGTGCCTTTTCTGCAGCTGAGATTAGACATTCTACTCATTGCAAACCAGCGCATCTGTACGGACCACAATATTAGATGGTAAACTTGATATGACACTCTCCCTTTCTTTGTCCTAAACTTACCATAATCGCTACATCAGACCGCTTTTGAGGGACCTCCAAATGAGAAGTCGAGAATGTCTTGTCAGCATTACAGTCTCAGCAGAAAGACGCTATAATTCCTCGACTCCAATTAACTGCAACATAATTGAAATGACATTTGGCCTTTTTTCCTTGCGGCGGTTGGCATGCGTTGAAGGCTGTCACAAGTTATGCTAAGCTCACCAGTGGGATCCCTTCTCCCAGACGCCATCAATGCGCTAAATACGCTCCATGTCCTGCCCTTCTCCTCCTCCACTAATGCATGATCTCCTAGCCAAGGCATCTGATCCATTCCTCATTTTCGTTTTTTCCAAAGGCAAAGCCTTACTTCACAATCTAAATTTGGCAAGATAGACTTCAGCTTCATTTGCGTTGCGTTTAAGGTATATGTTTTGTCCTATGAGCTGTTTTGGGTTTGTTTGAGTTTTGCGTTGGGTTTATATTGTTGGGCTGGGGTAGAATTGAAGTCGGATTATGGGTGCATTTAATTTGCTTATTTTAGCACTTACAGGGTTTTTTTTATTTTCTTAGTAATAGGAATAGTGCGTTGGGCTGACGCGGTCTTTCTGGCTGCTTCGCTGGCTTGTATGAGTTCTGCTGCCACACGTAAAGACTGTTTTATTTTTTATCACATGGATTATATCCGTGGTGAGTAATACCTGAGCCAGGCATATTCCCTTAGTTGTCATTTTTTATGATTGGCTGGGTAAATGAAACAATAATATGGAACAAGAAATGGTTGTGAATGGTCGCAGAAGTTCATCCCTTTTCGCATCACTGTTGCTGGTGAGGGCCTGTCATAAAATTGGTGTGTGCGGAAGTATGTGAATCTTGATGGGACTGCATTCATCTTTTAGGATGTAAATTAATTCAGTCCGAGGCGTAGAAACGTGTTTATTTGCACTAGCTACGGACGATGTTGCATTGACATTCCCATGAGGATATGCTGGAATCCTAATTGCAGGCGGGAAGATACTTGAAACCTAGAAGGTGTCAGGAAGGACCTGTCGTGGTATAGTCAAGCGCCTCCTCGATTGCCTTAACGCTTGATAATGATGGCTGGTGGTTGGGGCTTGTCGAAGAAGAGAGGGACTACGTAATGCGTTGTTTGGTTGGCTTCCGGTCCCCTGGGTAGCCGTGTTGCCTTGTTCGGGCAATGTTGCTGTTCCTGTTGGATAAGAGCAAGCAACATGTGGTAGCATAAGCCCATAGCTGCTATCTGTTTTCTTGGATCTACCTGATGTGCATGAAAGCGGATGTATTTCCGTGACATAAATTCATTACTTAAGTGAGGTGTGTAGATTTGGTGCAATTGGAGTACCAACCAACAGTTTGATTGGTGGATCCATTTTGGATTTGAAGATGAGGTCATATCTGCGAACAATGGAACAAGTTGGCCCCAGCCGATTCGAAGGCGAGGAATGGATAGCAAATAATTCCAACCCGTATTAATCACCGCTTGATGCACATTTTGTAGTGATAGATTTTGCTCAATAAGTGTCACAAATCTTTACCACTTGGTCAGGTGTTTTAAGTGCATGGCATCGAATGTGGCCCAAATAAAAAAACTTAAAAAAAGATTTGTAAGTAAATATGCTAACAAAGGTGCAAATTGTGTCTGTTGATTTCAAGACAAAAGTGAGCCGAACCTTGCATGCTGCGCTAATTATAACAATTCAGCAGTCGAGGTAATATACTCACCAACTTTGAGTTGGTCAGGGATAAAAAGCGCAGTACGATTTTAAGAAATAGATTGCTTGACTGCGTTTAAGCATATTTCTTTAAGTTGGTTGAGTCCTCTCCTTATCTCGAACTCGGTGTGGAAAACCCGCTTGATTCTCACTTACTTTCACTTCCAATTGTCTTGCCTACGCTCTATTCGTGCGCCTAACTCACTCCCAGCTTCACTTTTGAGCGTCATTTTTGGATTACCGCATTTGACATGCGACGCCCATTTAAGTGTACCGTACAAGGATGTATTCTTAACAATATTTACTCAGTGGATGGTTTAGGGGCAAAAGCAACGCATGTAAAGGAGAGCACTGCACCAAGGCACCGAGAATTGTCATCCTAGAGGGTCGATTCTTAATGCTCTTCGCCAGGTTTCTGCCCTCTTACCTCATTCCCACCATTTCATGTCTTCCTTTCTGTCTCATTCATTTTGCATTGCCCGGCTGTTTCTTACGTTTACTTTGTTACCTGGAAGAACTGCTTTCACTGTGATTTCCCTTCCCGACGCAATTTCATGAGTTGTCCATGCACGAAACAGGGATCGACATCAGTAGCTCACCTTTTTTATTATCGTGGCAATTCTTAGAGGAGTGGACTACCGATTCATATGACTGACAGTGTCGGCTTAACTTCGTTTAAAATTTTCTTTTTTGAGATGAATCAAGCTAACATCATGCCGCCTCTTATTCAACATCGATTCTAACCTCAAAGAGCCAAAGAGGAAGAGACAAGACAGCTCTGCCATCAGTTTCGTTACTTTCTGTTTGCAATCCATCGCTTTCATTGACAGACACATCTTTCTCCACCCACACAGGCAGCGTGGTCCTCGCCATGACGTAGGAGAAGAATTGCCCCCAACTGATGTGGGGGAACAGGCGATATCTAAAGGCGACGGCATCACTTACACGAGTATGCAATCATCAATCAAGCAACAGCACTAGAATGCCTGTACTTTTTTCTCAAAATGCAAATTTACTCTTCCTGTTCTAGGTACGCCTGCACGCATATGCCCTTTAAAGTGCTTGTAAGCATTCTCTTAAGCTACCGATTGGATTTGATAATGCCCTCTAACGTTATCACGAATGAGCATGGGACATACTTTTATTGTCCGTTAACGTTGGGTGAACTTCCTTACATTTGAAGACGATTTAGCGATAAGAAAGTGAAAAGGATATTCTGACCCATTCGTGCGGGATGCGATGCGCAGTAAAGCAGCGAAACACCGATATCTACAGCCCCTGGGATTTGGAGAAGGCATCCCAAAAGCTGAACTCTATGGCAAGCAAATTGACGGTAATTTTGCAACCACCCTTAGAGGTGAGTTTGCACTGCTAATCCTCATTGCTTAAAGTTCCGAAAGGAATAGAATGAAGGCACATAACATTGTGTCTGAAGGTAGAAAGGAATTGTTTGCTGGTGAGTAGTTCGCCTTTAATTTATTTTGGTGCAGTAGTCTGCTGCTTTTTAACAACCGAGTTTGACAATTTAACTGAGGTCTAGGCAGTGATTACCATGGGCTTACTCTGCGTTGCACTGCCACCAACTTTAGCTCAAGGCATTCAACATTACCTTCTGCTATCTTTGAGCCGAAATCAAGGCACGGTAGGTAGGAATTGTGAGACGATTTTCATCAAGTAAGCTGCATTGTGTGACCCAATAATTTGTCGCGCAGTGCCAGTTTATGTCATCAACTATAGCGATGGGATGAAATGGAAATCCACACCCGGTACATTACTTTGGATCATATTTGTTAATAAGGTTTAGTTGGATATTGTGAGTTAATGAGATCAGGAGCCTAAATACGTTTTTCATTGGGAATTTCAAAATCACATATTTACCGGTAATGGCTACCACTGCAAGGACGAAGTCAAGGCAATAATGATCTCTTAAAAGAGATGCCAAATTGAGAAACACAACTGAAGCTCATAGAATTGAGGACTTGAACTCTTGGCAGCCTTATTGCGGGAGCTCTGTTTGCTCCGAGATGCGAGCGATGACCATTCTGCTGCAGGCATAGTGATCGCCGAATGCTTCTAGTCTTACGCTGACTACTAAGTAAAGAGTATAAATAGCACGTCTTAGTTGCGCGTGCAGCATCAATGAATTCTGAAAGAGACGGCGGCATTTTGGAAAAGGCTTGCCATTCACACCGATTACTTCCTGCTTACCTGCTGCTAAAAATGGTCACATTCTGAAGACGACGTGGAAGCGCCTCCTGTTGGAGCATTAGGGGTAGTGATGCCACCCATAAATCTACTGAATTTTTGTGAGCTGATTGTGAAATTATCCAGTTGAAGCTGTTGAATAGCACCGTTTAGTCAATGTCGGGTTCAAAAGGAGAAACGCCTGCCAGACCTGGTTGTTATTTATTTCCAGGTTAATCGGACCGCGATTGTGTCTCAGGGCGCACCAATCCTGGGCAGGCCTTATCAGGATGGCCTCCAAGATCTAATTGCCAAGATGGATCAGAATGCATGACTCCTGATGAGCTTCGGTAAATCGTCTTAATTTCGGTTGTGGAGTATGACCCCCATTTGGAGCAGGTAAACATGGGGTGACCAGTGCATAGGACGCCCTTCTCCAAAGAACCGTTGCTTCTCTTATTTCATCGGTGCTGCACTCACAACCACGAGCTTTGTGTCGATACGCAGTCTATTCCGTGTTACTGAGATCCAACTGCAGTTTTACGTGCCATTTTAAAATCGTGTTCCTTGCATCTGCTCTGGAATGCTTCCTCCAGCGATTTCTGGCTGGTGGTCATAAACAGACATGGGGCGGATTGTTCATTAGTGCCAATATGACTTGTAAAGATTTTTCCCATAGCTAGAAATTAGCCACGGAGTGCACACCATGGGGAGCCGATAATGGCTTTGCGTTAGCAGAAAATTTAGGTTTACCATCCGCGTAGTGTATCCTTTCATGATCCATTGTGCTCTGCATATCGTACCACATGTGCTAGATATCTGCTTGATTAAAAAGTTACACCACCCTGCCTTTTCACATTCGTGGACTTCTCTTGCGAGTTGCGATCAGGTTGTTTGTCACTGACAAAAAGTCGACTTGACATTGTCGTGGGCAATTCTGATTTCGTCCGCATGGTATAGCTGGCCTAAACGTGAACTCCTCTGCCTTAATTCACACGTAGCAGTAATTCAAGCAAATGATTACTGCCTATGCTAGACTTCCCATAAACCATTCGATGTGCCAGAGGTTTAAAGTCTTTTCAAGGAGCCTAAGTGGAAGCAACCTTTATTGCCGAAGCAGATTAATAGGCACATAAATGCTTTTGCAATAACCCTCAGAAATTTTGCCTTAAAATGGAGGTCAATACAGCTGTTGGGCACTTGAACCAGTTACCAACTCCAACTAGAGCGCAGAATAAAACCGGGCTGCTCACCTGACTGATGGTGGTCGTCGCGTGAGTGGGGCGTAGTGTTTGATTTGCATGGCACGAATCCAACGCTCATCATTAAGTTCGGTTGAGCGGCACATATGTGGCCAAAGCTCCAGCAGCGCATTTACCGGATTTGTAACTGGCGTGTTCAATGGTACTTTTGTCCCTAGATGAGTGCTAGAGTATGGAGCACAAGACGGGGTGCGGTCTTTCCTCCGCATGAGGTGAATGCTATCTCAACCCCTTATTTCAAAGTCAGAATTACTTGTGCAAAAAAATTCTATCATGTAAGAAGGTAAAAGGCCTGACTGAATGGGTGTGGAATGGAGGTGGATGGGAGTTGAGCATTCCAAAGACCTCGATGAACTTAAAGGTGGCCGATTTGCAGTCTCACTGTGAGTGAGTGAAAAAGGAAAAGAGGAGGAAGCAGAAATTGTCATCCTCTATCACCAGTAAGGAGATTAGGTCACGATAACATGAACCCTTTCGGAGAAGGACTGGTGCTGCTGCTGCATCGCCGCATTATTTGTAATTCATGTTGCCGACGGGAGGCAGAGTCATAAATACGCGGATGACGATGATTAAGCCTATGCATGTTGGGAAGTGATTCTTTAGGTCTACCTCATATCGCTGCGGTGATAGATAGCACCAAATGCTTTTAAGTAATGACTAAACAATCCAGCTGCTGCTGCAATGGACCACCTCATAAATTTTGAAGTCTAGTTGTAGTGCGCTCTTGAGTCGATGTTGACTTACAAAGGAGAAATGCCTACAAAAACTTGTTAATTACTCAATCGTAAGTGAATTCGATTGTGATGGTGGCTCGAGGAGCACCACCTTTAGGACTTAGTAGAAAAGTTTGCCAGTAATCACTACGACAATGCCGCGCTTTGGCAATGAATCGAGTGATTCACACTGGTTATTATCTTAACATTTCTTTCTTTGATTCGGTTACTTTTTTAGGCGGGTAAGCCAGTGGCACCCAATTGGGCGTCTTCGCCCTCGGCTGCGCGCGTGCTGTACTCAATTCGAGGAACCTTTGCACCACGTAAACCTATTTGCCTCTCATTGTTGCAGCGATTACCAAGCTGTGAATGTGGCAGTGCGCAGAGCTTGCAGACTAAGTTAAGTGTGTCGATAAGTGAGGAGAGGCAGATGCAGATGACTCCCTGCATCAGTGGTCAAGGTAAGCAATGCTCGGAAACATGCCAAATTCCTGTGTCAGGTTTTACGTATGCTGTAAGGTATGTTTGAAAAGGGTCAGGTAATTGAAATGTACCAGTAAAGTCTCTCTGCGCCATGCGAATTTCAGGTTGCGGTTAGAGAAGTCTTTGAAGGGGATAAATTAATGAGGATCAGTGTAAGGGAAGCCAAAAATGATGTGGCACTTCTCGTAAAGGACTCCAGTGCAACTGAAGGAGAGGCAGGCGCAAGTCCCTTTGACTTGAATTATCTCTACGCAGCAGCACGACTCCCTCGGTGGCTTGACGGAATCTCGATGGTCAGTGTGCTCGACTTAAATGGTCTAGAACGCAAAGTTTTACAGTCTGGCGCCCTTGCTGTCGTCTGAATTTCCTTTTCAAACTCATGCACCATAGCGTCTTTAGTCGTTCATCCATTAGGTAAGAAAGCCATTCGTCTTCAAACCCTTCTCCATTAGTAATAAGTTTTGGAAATGGACAAGTTTGCGAACTGCTCGCGCAGACCATCAACACCATGTGGCACATATTAACGATGTAGGGTTCCCTACTGCGGCATCTTCCTTCATGTCTGTGAAACAAAGACTCAGGTAAAGGTCTGTTGACAACAAGGCCTCGGACGAAGTGAATAAGGCAATCAAGGCACTTGGCTATTGCCAGGAAGCCTTTGATAGCAAGAAAGGAATCAGGAAGGAAGAGCAGCAGATTTAGGTTTCCAGTGGATGAGAGAAGTGATCTCCCATTCCTTACGACTTACGCCATCTGAGCTCACGTTTTGCTGTGGGTAAGTGTGTGTGTGAGGGCAGGTGGACAGCGAAGTGGGCTTCGGAGTGAGGCAAAGCGCCAAGGTGAACTTTGTTGTTTGGGTTGTTGACGTTGACGTTTGTGGCGCATTCTCACTGATGTTGCTTCATGCACCATTTCACACTGACCTCATCTCCAAAGTACTCTCTCTGACATGCACGACAGCACCTGTCATTGTGCTCGTTTATCAGATTTTCATCTATGGATTTTTTTCTAATCTCTCATCACTTTGATCGCTCCGATAGTGAATGACGCACGAACAAACAAGGATGAATACCAAACATGAAAGGAACTATTAAAGTCCAAAGTGGGCATGGAACAACAAAGCAACCCAACACGAGTGTAGTGGGTTGTGTCTGCTAAAGAAGGTGAGCTGTGTAGGTGCTTCACTAAAATGCCAAAATCGTATAGCTGATGGCTCATCACTGTTGAAAGCTGGAGCTCGTGCATTCATGCGACAGCTACAAAGACCTTTGGGGGAAGGGAGAAAACTGGAGTTATCAGTACTACCTGAGTCGGTAATGGGGCGCACGACCTTGGCAGTCATTGCGATCCCCTCGACGAACAACGATAAAATGATGAGTCTAGCTGCATTAGAGTGCACTGGGACCAAGGATGGGGATATTGGAAAGACCGCCCTACTGTGGATCAGCAGTGTTTCCTTGCTAGAGCCTCCTTGGTTCTTCCACGTCTAATCAGTCGACTCATTGAGCCGCAGAGGTTGGGGAAATGAGGTTGACATTAATAATGGTGGCAAAGCATTTAAGTCTATGTTGTTGAATTTTTTCGTTGCCATTGTGTTACTATACTTGTTAGTGGTGCTGAGGAATTGGCTTCTCTTTGAGACAATGTGCAGCAGAAGTGGAATACACCAGGCGCAAATTAGAGTCTAACCTTTGAGCATAACATGTTGCATTTCCAGGCGCTTGTCACTTTAAACATGCGATTTTGAATGTGCAATACTGAGGTCTGAGTCTTTTCTTGCATTTCAATAGACTGCTTTAGCATTAACGAAAATCAGCCACTCAAGATGAGTTAGTGAGCTATGAAAGTGCACACATTTTTTTGAACTTGAACAGCCCTATTAAAGTCAGAAGGCAATGTGCATGATGCACTGGTAATGTACAATCAGAACTATCATGGAAAAGCGGTATTCGACCAAACGCAATTGCGCGATCTGTTTCCCCTGGTAATATGGCTGATGTCCCATGTGTAGGCCAAAGAGATGTTCGTAACGTGCTCATAAATTGCAAACATGACGAAAAGGTGCAGCTCTGAGCTTTTAACATGTGAAGCAGCATTAATGACGTAGAGACCGAAACAGAGCGCATAAAGGAAGGCAAAACTGGGAGGGGACCAGTGCACAGTACAGAGAATAGGACTGCGACTCTTCCAGCCTTACTGGCTATGTTGACCATTTTTGATCGTGTAGAAATTGCAATTCTATGCTTCGTGTGCAGTTTTGGGGATAGCGTCATCTTGGTTCAATACTGCTGCACTCAACCCATGAAATTAAGGTCCAGATGCAGAACGGTTCAAATGAGTTCGCTGTGCTGCGTGTTTAGGTCCCACTTGCTCTAGTCATTTGGATCAAGCCATTTCTGTTGAGGCTAATGTGTAATCGTAACCATCCTTAACTTACTTACCCACTTCTATGAAAAGCATAAGTCTTTAGCTAAAGGATCCCATCCTCCCCTTGACCAAACGCCTCCATTTGTTCACATACAAGCGAATTTGTTACCAAAAACTGTCCCCGGCCGTTTTATTTTGCTTATTCCCTTAGTGCACAAGATGCGCACTTAATGGAGCCGATATTCCCTGGAAAGTGGGTGCTCAGAACAAACCGATTGAAGACAGCTTTATAGTGGCAATAATCGCCAATGCCAGTCATAGTGGACAGTTAGTATGGAAATTGCTTCAATTAGGCCACCTCTTATAAGCAGGATTAATGAGCACCAAGGATCAATTGACCCCGACGCGAGACCAAATCTCTGTTGCTGACACAATGTGCCATTCCAATTGCTCAATTTCCAGCCCCTCTCTGCGCCACATAAAACAACGAATTGGGCTGGAGCAAGGATTAGCGCAGATAACATAGGCCCGCACACGTGTGATGACGCCTTGCACATCAGGTCAAACTAAGGACTCACAACCAGACATGTGGTGAACTTCGGTGCGATCATTCCTTTCTTTGCGTCGACAACTGACAGACGTGTTACTCATCTGCTCCTCATCCTCTCAGCACACGTGCCTCCGGTGACTGAGAAGGAACACCGAATTGCATTGTCACGCAATGTCTTCTGTTTGCGAAATGCATTTGGTCAATCCTCATTGAATGGACACCTTTACAAGGCATGCTTAATCGGTGTTAGCTAATGGGTCGACTAAAACCCGGAACAAAAGGCATAGGCCAAAATATATGCAGTCAAAACGTTGCGCAGCATGGCCTATTTCCATAAAGATAAGTAGTTTACAGCATGTGTCACATCTACTCAACATTGTGCGCTGGAATGATTTAGCTTACCCTCGTGCGTCAACTTGGGTAAAGGAAGGATAAAGCCAAGGTCAGTCATGCAACGCTTGCATACGTGGGTCGATGGTAAAGGGGAGGATGTTGCAGCAGATTGTGTGGAACTGATCGCTTGAAGATGAGCGTGTGCGATGATAACTGGCAGTTGATGAGTGCATCATCCGTGATGGTGCAGCAGATGGTGGCGTCGTTGGGTCACCTTTCGTGAGTGCAGCTAAAAGCGTTTGTGATAAGTTCTCTTCCTGCCTTCTTGAATCGCATCGTTTGCGGGCCCACAAGTCAGTCAATGCATTTCGTCTTGTGGCAACACCAAATCCTATTGCATCTGTAGACGGAAAAAAGTTGGATCGCTAGTATCACCAAACCACGACGCACAACTCCACCATTGAAAGGAATTTAGGAAAACGCGAGTATGGTGAGTGGCCAGCAGTGAGCATGAAGTCGACAAAGTTGGGTGGTTACGGCTAGCAGCTTTTCGGTGACAAAAAAACATTCCATCCACCAATAAGTCTAAACGGGAGTCAAAGTTAAGCTACTCGCAATCCGAGAATAGATGGAATCGCATGTAATCAGCCTGTGGTAACCTGCAAGAGGAGATGTACGACAGCTGTAAATTTTGCTAAACAAAGAAGGGCACTATAAGTCCCGCATTCCACAAAACACCAGCGAAAGGATATGCTGAGTAAAGCAGGACAATGCCCGAGTTTGGCGGCAGTGGCCTGCATGACACAATCCCGACTTAGATCCACAAAGTGCTGTGTTCTCCTGTTAAAATATGCCTTTATTAAAGTGTGCACGCATAAAGTAAATAAAGAACGGTTATTAAAGTCTTGACTGGAACATCAATTTCTTGTGCGAAGACACCGATTGACGACACAATCGTTGTCAGGGCTGCGAACCGATTGATTTGCATGGCACCGAAAACACCGCTTTGATAATGCATTGTTCCGCTTTGCAGCTGATTAATTAAGTGACTTTGACATGGGCTTGTTGGAAAGAGGAAGGTGAAGACAGTGCAATATTTAAGCGTGCAGGAGAAATTACAACGGTAGCGTTAAGAGTCACAATGTAATCATGTGAGCACAAGAACCCTTATCCATGGAGAAATCAGGTGTTCTATGTTTACGGAATCGAAAGAAGGAAGTATGGTTAAGTGCATTCAGCTTCCAGGAGACAACAGATGAGAAAATACAACTCACCGCCCTAATTAGGACTTCGGATGGATGCGTTTGACGGGAGAACGGAGAATGGATGGACAGCACGCCCGCGGGTTGTCGATGCAACGAGAGAAATGCTCAGAGGCGAAGCTAAGGCCCCATTCATGCGCGTGAGTCATAGGTATGACCTTACACATGGAGGGTCACCCACATGCGTGTTTATCGCGGACATTAAATCTAGTCGCAACCTCACCCTCCCACCTTTGCATGGAATGAGAGTAGGAGGTTAAACTGGGTTGGTAAAAAGGCTCGAGTCGGAACCACACCTTTGTTTTTCCCAGCATGAGATCCGTTTGGCTGGCTATTACGAAGTGAGAAGGAGTAAAATTGGCATCGTCTCTAATTTAGATTGCACTTAATGCAATTAAAACAACTATGCCGTTGTCCGAATGTCTGCAGATGGTTTGCACCAATGACGGTTCTATGTCATGCTACTTCAGTTGAGGTTTTGGCAATGCAGGTAACAGAACAACATATCTCAAGTATTCTAACCGCTGCTTGAATGAAGTGTGAACCAATGTCTAATGCTTGGTAGTAAGCAGTACTGTATGATTGGGAATTGGCTAGTGGGAACGCATCTGCCTCGGCCTGGATTAATGTTGCTCAGATATAATCCGTGCCTTCATCAATGCAGCTCTGTTGGGCTACGCCGGGTAGCTAACTTGCCGAAGTCGCTGTGCCCGTAAAACAAGCCTTTTTACTTCTCGGTTCAGTCTAGTCAGGGAGCTGGGGCCTCGGGATGGTTTTGCCACCAGAAGAGTTACCAAATTCTGGGCCTCTCAAATTTAATATGAAGGCTCTCCTCTAGACATTCTGCATTAGTTTGACAGAAAGAGACCATCTCGCCCATGGGGCTATCATCGAGGGCACACATCCGAGCATGCAGCGCCCAGTAAGCTGCAAGTGATAAATTGGAATTTTGCGCCATACCAGGAGACATCATTAACAGTTCCTCACCTAGAATTCTATTTGTGCACTCTAAAAGATGTTCACTTTATGTGGTTCCGCATTCATTTCACTTATATGTTGTGAATTCAGAAAGAAGTTGCAGATTCTTCTAAGTAGAGGATGTTACTGGCTCCCATGCTAGGCTGAAAAACCATCCCACAGTAGTGTTTTGTGATTTTACCACCACACATAGTAACCAATTCACCATAATTAGTTTGCTACTGCAGTACCTGTTGCAGCTTCGCAAAGTCTTCAATCGCACCACCATTAGCAGAACAGCAGTTCTAAACTCTTCCAGCATGGCCTCCATGCATCCAGTCAATTTGAGATGTGACCGATTCCATCTGCATGCTGCGAATTAGTCGACCTGCAAGCCGAGCGAAAAGAACAGAGTGGGCGATGTGGCAGGAGAACAGGCGCCCTGGATGGGCCCTGGCAATGTCACCACTGCAGCAACACCCTTGAGCTAAACATTTAATGTTTCACTGAACTCAAAGATGCTGCATTTTTAGTATTCTATCATTTTGTCTATCCACAAATGCAGTAAGTAGGTAGGCAGCTGGCATTTAATTGTGATGACAGGTGGGAAAGCCCTCGGAATTCGATTTGCTACCCAAATGAGTTAAAACAGAAAAGCATCACGACAGCCGTCCAAGACAGCAGATTCCTACGATTTAGAACTTGAGACAGGCGATTTATTCTAGCAGGGTCAAAGCACACTGAGAGCTTCACAGAAAGACAAGGACTTGTGTTTCAAGGGCCTGTCAATGGGAGTGTGGCCCATTTAGTAGAAATGAGGGCAACGCAACACACGAGGTAGAGGGCATCGGTGCTGTCGTTGCAGCATATTATGCTGCAGCGGCTATTGCTGGTGCGGATTCGAGGAGATGTACTGCACCCGTGCATTGAGAGTGGGTGAGGACAGACGATAGGTGGTGGGTGTGTCGTCCAAGTCAGCATAGCTGATGGTGAGTCGCTGGACCGACTTCCTCAAATGCTGTGGGTCCCAGCAGTAGTAGGTGCCCTTCTCCATGCTGCCTTCGCGAATGACGTCACTGCCAGGCACACGAGTGAACCAACGCATCTTCTTCCTGTGGTAACGCCAATTCCGATTGTACCTGAAGACATGAGGCAAGCAGAAATGCCAATTCCACTCTACTGCCATTACCACATTCCATCGTTCAAAGAGGTTCGAATGAGAATAAAGGGTATGGTGGGATGTCAGTAACGCGTGCGAAATAGATACGGTAAAGCGATGAGGTCTCACAGTTCCTTGGCGGCGACCAGTTGTGCCTCCTCGCGACACAAGTTATAAAATATCCAGAAGAGAGTTTCGTCGGCTAATTTGTCTAGTGGTGGGTCAGGAGGAAGGCGACCTGCTATTCGATGGTGGATTCGGTACTCCGCAGGCACATCACACTCCGTCTCATGTGGCGGCAACGTGCGCTGATCAGCTTGTGACGATTCAATACCACTGTGCATTTCACTGAAGTGAAAGTTAGTAGAAATTGCACAAGTCACAAATAAGCTGTCAAAAGATAATGATTGGCAGGTAGGACCGTGGCGCTGTTGACCATGACTAGCATGACACTAAACTAACTCGTGTGAGGAACGCACCCCATCCGCCCATCTCGACACATGCAATAAGCAATGGCAAGAAGGAGAGAGTGAACAGTGCCAACTAACCCAGGCAGAGCTAAGTTGGCTAAGTTTTGTTTGGAGAGGTCAATTCCCGGTGCGAAGACTCCGAAAGTCGGGTCGATTTGCGTCAGCTTTAGCAGGCCCAGCATTCCAAACTGGTTTTGAACCATTTCGTCAGGAATGCCAGTGATGTGGTCGTTGTGAAGTAGCTGCACAGATTTGGAGGGATCTCCTGCTACACAAGAGGTTGTGTTACTAGGAGCAGTTAAGTGATCAGTTGAGTTCGGCTTATCAGTGTTGGAGGAGGTGGAGGAGTTTGTGGCAGCAGCAGCATCGCAGCTGGGTAAGGAGTGCCGATCACTAGCATCAGCGCCTGCGCCAGAACCACCATCACTGGTGTAGGAGTTGGTGGGAGTTGTGAGCCCACGAGTAGTAGGGAGGGTAGGAAAATCCTCCTCCATGCAGAATTCCGGAGCCTTTTGTTTACCCCACCTGGAGAGGAAAGTGTGACCAAACATACATCGCCCATGAAACTTACGTTTTCTTCCCAGCCATTGAATAGGTACGTGTTGGGAGCTTGAGAAGCCAAGTAGTCGCACGCCTGTCAGTTGTCAATGCAAGGAATAGAATGAGCACAGAGGAATCTCATCACGAGTGTGACCTCATGTACGAAGGGTCACGCACACATGCGTGCGTATCGACGTGAAAAGGGATGGTCCCAAATCCGATAGTGATTCGTTGTCTGATGTGTCGCCTTACGACCATAGCAGGGTAGCTAGAGTGGGGAGGCTTGGCCATACCAAGACGTGTAAGGACAAAAGGGACTTGCATTAATCAAGCTGGGATAGGTGTAGTCAGTCGTTAGGCTGGTAGTAGGAACAAAGTGAGTGTTACATTTTTTGAACAAAGGAATGTTCGCCTTCATCATCTATAAGGCACGCTTCACCATTTTCACCATCTTTTGCAACTGCCGAATCGCATTTGCGGTTTAGTAAACTGACGGCAACTGACCTGAGTACGTTGTTACGGTAGGTAGATCAGAGCGTCAAGAGCAAGACAAAATAGAGAACGGCCTCAGTGAAATCCAATGGATTGAAAAATGAAGATGCTTGGACCATCGAAGCAGTGGATGCAGGGCAACTCCGATGATCACGCAGAGCGATTCCAACTGGTCTTCCACGTTATGCTTGAGTTGAATTAATAATGGGTGGCTAAATTAGGGTTCAACTAGTGCGACAGTAAAGCTAAGCAGTAAGGCTCCTATTCTAAGAAAGTATATCACTACTTCTATGCATCTCCGACAGGGACTTAAAGAAGGGTCTAGTGTAATTAAGATGCGGACAAACTGCCAGCGAAGTCATTATTTTAATAAATCTGCATTCACGGGCAGGGTTTTTTATGCAGCTCACCTCTGATTGCATTGACTTCACTCATAGCGTCTTACTTTCCCTTTTATCAAGTTGGATTGCACAGCCTCGTCTCTGCGTAGTTTCATGGTCCATATTGGCTTACAGCTTCCAGTCATTTCCTGATGCATGCAAGTCCACGCTCAAAATGCCGCCTTTTTAAGCGGAATAGGAGAGATCGAACCTGTATCAGAATAGTGTCAAGTAAGTCATTGCATACTGACTGTCTACTTCTGTTTCTCCATTAGCAGCCCTTTGGTGGAGACGCGTCGTGATTATGCTATGTTCGGAGCGCCTCCCTAGAACGCTCACCTTGCCTTTAAATTGACTCTTCCATTTTCAAATCGCAATTCGTTTCTCTTCCTGAACTCAGGCACAAAGGCACAATCCCAACTCTGTATGTGATGCTCTACAGATCCTGTAGAAAGGGGTTAAAGCAACTACAGCAAGTGGAAGTCGAAGGAACATGAAGCACCTGCCAGTTGCTTTCCATTGCTTCACATTACACCATCTTCACCACCACCGGCAGCGGTGGTAGAAGTCTGCCATCTATCTGCCCTTGTCAACGTTCCCACTCCCGGACGTCAACAGGAAGGGATCCGTTCGCTGTGGTGAACTTCACTTCTGTATTCTGTATTCAATTAACTTAAATATTAGGCTTCTTGAGATTGCTGTATGCAATAGTCTAGTTTATTTTGGTGTTGTCGAAGAATTGTGGTGGAGTGAAATGGAGGACAGAAGGAAAAAATTAAACGGGATCCGTTGTCTTTGCGAGTGTTCAGGGCTGGCACAATGAAATTTGTGCCATGACTTTATTGCACACGACCACAAGGAGGGTTTCTTTAGCAGAATGCCCTGCTGATTAACATGAAATAAGAGCTGCCCACGACACTGATATCGCTCTGGTGGCATCCTTATCATCGTTAATGTCTTTCTTCAAATTTTTGCATTTAGTCCTCAAAGATTAAATTGCACGAGAACTTGATTGTGCTTCGTCTGTTAAACAATTGAGTGCAACCGGAACAAGTAGCTGCCATCCTGTGGTAATGCAGCTCGTTTGATTAGTTACTTAACAAGGGAATGCTATTACCATGCCAGTTCAGCTTGTTTATCCCTAGCTTTCCTCGCAGACTACAGTACTTGCCTTATAAACAGCGTCGTAATTTGCTTACTGTTCAAGAGCGCTCTCTTTTCTGATCACCAAGTTTTCTATCCGTGTCTGCAAAAAATGACTGTTATTATCAGCGAGATAAGTGATCAGTCAGACAGGACTTCTTTTCGCTGTGGAGGGCGACGAATTATTCTACACTCTAAGCAATCGAAAGCACTGATCTATTGGGTCCAATCGAAGACAAGCAGCACGACCAGTCTCATGTAGTTGGGTTTAAGCTATCGATGGTTAGTCGTTAATCAAAAAATCAGTTCACAAGTTAATTATTTCAGCATGCGTGCCCCTGAGAACATAAATAGAGTGGATGACACAATGCCATCGTACTGTACGACCCGTACGACTGCCACTATAGCAAATATGATATTCTTCAGCGTCATTTTGAATTCTATGGTAGCAATGCAAATGAGTGACATGCGCGTAGACGTCTCAAAAACTGCCATCCGTATCTCTTGGCTTCAGCAAATGATTGCAGCCATCGAGTTCTCCATCTCTGTTTCCCTGCACCACACAACAGTTTCGGTAGTGCGCGTGGGTGTGTAAGTAAGCAGGTGAGTTGATAGGTGAAAGGAGAGGAAGAAGGGCAGACTAGCGGTCATAGTCGTTTTAGTTGCATAGACAGCATTCCAATGCCAGACTTCCCCTCTCAAGGCTGGTTAGGCGCCGCGTTCCCTGAGATAAAATAGCTTTAGCTCCTTCATGCACTGGAACTGCCGTTCTTCCGATGTGGTCGAATGTTGCATCTCCGCAAGTACTTATAACCACCTCTAACCTAACGAAATGACGTATTTTGATGTCCCATTGTCAATAATGGCTAGTGCATCCACTCCCTCGATAACTGAAAGAGTTAAGCCACAAAATGGGGTCTTTTTATAGATGCTCAGGCTAGTTAGTGATCCTTCTGTCTCCTTCTCAACTTTCGCCATCATTCGCCCAGCTTCCTTGGAGAGTTAAGCAAGCCAAATTGGGACTCATTGCTATCTGGCTTGGCAGCTGACGCACCGGTAACCATGTTCTGCCATGCCTGTGTGTTTGTTTGGCAGAAGTGTTGCGGACACAGCTTTGACTTTAGTGGGATTATATGCACGCTGGCGGCTCAGCAGATGAGAAGCGACAATAGGCACAAAATAAGGAATTTTTAAATCACCCATTTTAGGCTGATAGGGAGACATAATCTTTTCCATCGCGGAAATTTGGCGGCACAATTCAGAGCAATTCAAGAACTCCATCATCTCATGCGCTTTTCTTGGATGCAATGATACACTTGATTTTCTTAGCCTCCGAATAGCCGTTACAATTGAGCCTTTCTCCAAAATATCCTGAGTATAATATAGCAATAGAAGGTAAAACGAAGCCCAATAATAATGTTAGCTTCCCGAAAGAGGGCAAATTTTTTGGCAAAACTTCGAGCCAAAACGTTGACTGGCCTTTGAAATACTTTAGATGAGGTGCAGTGCCTTTATGCCTGGCTTACCATTAGTCATTTTGCCACCGCTAATCCACCAGTCTTTGGGTGTCTCTCGCACACAAGGCTCGGAAATGTTCAATCGAGTCCTTTGCTAACGATCTTGGACAATAATAGGTCAAGTAATTGAAACGTCGCTCCCATCGTTGAATTGAGGCAGTACCAAAGTTGTCTAAGCATCAACAATATCAAGTAGATCCCCCCTGCAGTGTCACAGACTGGTGATCAGCATTTGGGTGGTAAACGGGAGGAATGTGTATGGCCTTCGCTTTCGATTCCTACAACGCTTCATGGCCACGCTTCACAAACGTCGTGACATCTCACAGAATCAGTGAGATTAATGGCTGTGCCAGTAACCATCCTCTTCCTCCACATCCTGCTGAGTCCAATGCGCAATACGTTCACGTATGGGCACAGCTAACTCATGCAACTGATAAAAGAAAAAGGGCTTCTCTACTTGTCATGAGTGTAAACAGACTCTCATTAAAAACCGCTAAAATAAGGCCAACAGGGCCGTAAAGTAAGTAGTAGGTGCCACAGAAGCCAGACCCACTTGGCAACTTTCCAGACATATACCAGTCCCTCTCCTGTCAGGGGAAGGCGTTACAACACCTCACAATAAGCGTTTCATTTCTTATGAGTAACAACCAATTATGTCACGAATTTATGCGGTAGGAGATGGTACATGAGACTCCATAAATAGTGCAACTACAAATGCGCACGCGATCCCGTTTAAACGGGCAGAAATCGTGGCTCCAGCCGTACTCCAACACTGTTCGGCTGCAATTCATTCAACCCTTGACAAACCTAATTCAGTTGCAATGACCATCACAAGGCGGGGCGATGTGAGTGATTTGGCACCAACGTAACACACAAAATGTGCCGAATTCATGTGCCGATGATTACCAGGCAGTTGGTGGGGTAGCTTTAGTGGATGCAGTGTGAAGAAATAGATTCAACACGCAACGATGTGGAGCATTTTGGATAGTGGGGCGAAGATGGGCAGCGTGAGCAGACAAAAGCATCGGAAAATGGCCGAAACCATTCCATGTCGGATGTGACAATGCAATCAACGCAAACTCATGTGCAGACATGACTTTTCAAGCGCACGCAACCATCCATTTCCCTCTGCATTGCGACAGCGGATGTTCTTGTCACTATCGCATATCACTTTGCTCATGCGGTAACTTGTCACCTGTGTGGGCTTATGTATTGCACTTGGTATTGTACATTGAGATAGAACTTGCAACGCTTAAAAGAAGTCTCACTTGATGGTTGTGATGGTTGGCTGACCGCTTTGTGCTAATAAACTGGTAAATAACGCATTACTGTGCAGCATTCCTACAACCCAAGTCAGATCTTTATCAATTGTTGCGTAATCGTGACTATGCGGCTCAATGTGGCTCCACATCCGCATCGCACTGAGCTCCAATCTGGTACGTGAGTTAGACCCTTAGGACTTCGAAATCGCCATATTGTAACAGAAGACGTCTCCTCCTAACCCATGCTCGCGTCGGCACCATAGTACCTGTTTTCCTTGTACCTACAATTTACTTGATGCTCCATCGCACATTCCGTGATAGGGTTTCGCCCTAATAACATGAGTTGCTCCCTCGGCCCCCATTCTTCGATGTCTTCACTTCTCTGTTCATTGCAACATTTAAAACGCTTAGGATTACCATTAATAGCCATCGGCAGTCGAGACAGGGTAATGCCTCCTTGATGTGGCCTGTTTCGTTATTCTAATATGCAGGGTGATGCTATTCAAGCGCTTGTGTCCCTGCATGCATAGAGCTTTACTGCACGAGGTGCTATGTAAGGCTTGAGAATCTTCGTGTGGATAAAGCCCACCTTTGATTGAGGATGATAAATCACGTAGTCCAATCTATTGCTGAGGTAAACAATGAGTTTCAGCAGGCGTGGAAAGAGGAAGCCAAAATGAGAAGAGTGAAGACACTTAATCCACTTTTTTCTTCGTTCAAAAAGCCTACATTTTTGGAGAGGGATGTTCATCACTCTACGCGTTAGTAACATCTAAAATAAGTGGCAGAACGCCGGAATGTGGGCAACAGGACGAGGAAAGTAGGACTGAGGCGGCAATGGTGTCAAATATCAGAATGGGCTGAGTTCACCCGAGCAACCGCACCCCTTAGCCTTCGCTCAGTTGATTCGCCTATGTGGCTCTACAAGCCCACTTGGCTTTTATTGCCTCCAGCAGTGCAGCAGTGGGTGCACAACACCGGTCCAGCAGCTTGCTAAAAGGGGCGAATTTGGCGTCGAAGAAGTGTGTGCACAGAAGCGAGCGAACAGGCAGAACACATTAGCGATGACTGTGTATCAGAGAATGTGAATTGGTTTACTCAATTGCACGTTCCTTTTCTGCTTTGACGATGCTTACGGATTTGTGCTTTGCTAGAGGAAAATCGCATGAATTCTGCCCTTGCGAAGACAAAAGCTGAGCAGTGTGTGCATTTGTTGCCTTTGCCACATCTAGATGGAAGTGCATAAAAATGTTCACGCCATAACTACACTGCACTATGTTTTGCATGATTTGTTTCCAACATGGAAACGCTGCCATCGAGCATCTACTTTGGATCCTCACACTAACGTGGATAATGGCATTTAAATCGATTGCAACACCAACAACCAAATCAATCGTGGTGCAACGCGCTTGCCCTCAACACTACTGCGACTTATTCGGAAGCGATAACTGCACACTTCAGCCCCATTCACGTAACTTAGTGAAGGTCTAGCGATGCTCCAAGACCATCATATGACCATGGTCCTGGAATTTCTATGACAAACCACCAACAAATAACCAAGCACAAGAAAACACACGGAAACTCTATTATAACTCAACAGGTTCGTGTACATCAGTGCTGACTTAGTCTGCTTCCCTCCGCTCATGGCATCGTCACCATTTCCATCACTCTGTGTCCTGTTCGAAACGACATCGTAGCAGACCCACTTAATCAGTTTACGCAACTTGGCGGCTCACTTTCGGTCGGCGGTCCTGGATGCACCACAGCATCCAATTCATTGGTAAATTAGCCAGTGGAGACTTGTCAAAGTCGCCAAGTCTCTGCACAAACTTGACGAGACACTCAAATCTACTTGACTCGTCTATCTTCGAATCTACGATGCCTGCAATAAGCAACTGATGATGACACGAAAGCGATGCCAACATGTCTGCCATGTCATCCTCGCCAAACCGCAAAAGGTCCACAACGTAAATTATACAGTCACATTCTTCGAAATTACGTTGTGACTCTTTACTCGGATCTGCCGCTTCACGGAGCATCACCGATGAATCGTCACCTATGATGGTATCATGCCGACCATTGTGGCTTGGAAAATCGCTCACTAAGCGGGTCATACGAAATTCGGCTATAATTGAATCGAAATCAATTTTGCATTTAATAGCCGTCAAATTCCTAAAACAAAAAACTGGCAACGTGCGCAATCGACCCCACACTCGTTCAAATTCAAAGCGCCGGTAGGAGTCTACGCGCTCCATCCGATATAAATAGCCTCGGCAGGATTCTTGAAGGAGTCAGGTGAGGGTTGTGGGAATAGCATCCGGTAAAGGCGCTTGTCCAGCCAGTTCCACTTGTTCATGTGCCGGTGCAGGAGAGAAAGGAATGGCGGTGTCGAAATTATCACTTCCCAACCCGGACCTACTACTGCAAAGATATATCAACTGCCGCAGTTGAGGCGTCTGCAGATTGCTAGCTTCCATTTCGATGACAGTTCCGTAAGTTCACGCTGTGAGGTATTCTGTGTCTGCAATGTCAAGAGAATCTGCGGTTATTAATACACTTAGGGAAATGAATAAGCTAATGAATTAGCAGAGAGACAAATTAGCACATCCACCGCACGCACCATCACCAAACACAGTGGCACACACTGACAGCGACGCAGGGACATGCCGGTTTAAAAAATTGGCAGCATGGTGGGGGGAGACGGGGCTGAACGTGCTTTGCCGCCAGCACATTGGTTCGTTGCGCATCATCCAATGCCAACGTCGTCGTGTCAGGCCCCCGTCTGACCCACATCAGATGGTGATTAAGGACGCAGTGACTCAACACGCACACCCACCGAGATCAACTCACTACTAATGGGGAGTCATGTGGATTGGCA